>JARHVA010000135.1:2490000-2695000 GCA_037957365.1 Torreya grandis
AAGTTGACAATCTTATCAAATTTGGTTGAGATGAGAGGAATATATTCCACCCACTTGGTGAAATACTTGGTGGTGGTAATGATGGATTGGTGACATTATGATGAATGAGGATTAATTTACCTAATGAGATCTAGGCCCCATTGTGAGAATGACTAAAAGTATTTGGACACTTGGAGGCCATGGGTAGGTACATGGTGTAAATTAGAGTGTTTTTTACATTTGACACACTTACTTACATAATCATAATAGTCTTGATTAAGGGTGGGCTAATAATAGTGAAGGTGAAGGATGCATTTAGTGACAACTAAACCACTAAAGTATCCCCCACATATTTCATCATACATTTCCTTGATGGCATGGGAATTACATGACTATAAATATAATGGAGAAGGAGACCATCAAATCCATGTTTGTAAAGGATTCCCCCTAGTATGGTATAATGATAGGTACTCTGAATAAAATCTCATTGGGTATTCCTGGAGAGATTAGGAGGAGCAATGTTGAGGTTGAGGTAATCAGCAGTTTGTTCATAGAAAATGTCTGATGGAGATGTTTCCACACTAAAAATGGTAGGAAGGTCAAAATGGATATAATATGGGGTGATAAAGTGATGGATGGTAATAAATAATTTACATTTGGAAGGTTGAGATGCGATTTAGGAAACAAGGGAAGACATTGTATCTATGAACTTGTTAGTCGATCATGGAACAAATTGGATAAGGTAATGATCAAATTATGCTAAGAGTACATTTATTAGGTGTTTTTACTTTAATAAGATATCATTCTTACATTGGTAAGATCCATTGACTTAGTTGACCACAAGTTGGGAATCACCAAAGACATTGATTGTCTTCACTCCCAAGGCTAGAGTGGTTTGGAGACCTATGACTAGGGCTTCATACTCAACCACATTGTTGATTCATTCAAAGTCAAGTTTGGAGGAAAGGGGAAGAGGTTCACCATTGAGGGGAATGAGAATAACTCTGACACCCCCACTGCACTAGCATTTGGATCCATTGAAGAACATGGTCATTTGGTAGGTGAGTTCCTCTTGAGAAAGAGCTATGATGGAATTACCAGGAAATTCAAAAGGAAGTGATTAATTGTATAGTAAATGAGATTAAACCAATTTATTGATAATAACTTTCCTTTTAATCAAATTCTACTAAAGGAACTCAAGGTCAAACTCAGCTAGGATCATGAGCCACTTAGCCATATGCTAGTTTTGGTATGGTTTAGAATACAAATACTTGAGTGGGTCAGTGTTAGTGATGACAAAGGTTTTATGATTGAAAAGGTAGTGATGAAGTTTGAAATCCATGAAGATGAGGTCAAGGCAAAGTTTCTTGGGATGGGTATACTAATTCTCATACTCTAGAAGTGTTTGACATATGTAGTAGAGAACTTGATCTTTATTTGTTTATCATGGTGAGTGAGCATTGTCCCTAGGGAATGGTCAGTGGTGAAGATATAAATGTATAAGGGTTGATATTATTAATGAGGGGTCAAGATAGGTGGAGAAAGAAGGTATTATTTGAGTGAATTAAAGGCTTATTGGTAGTCTTTGGTCCACTTAAAATACATGTCTTTCTTAAGGAGATGGTGAAAATGTTGACATATATCTGATAGTTGAGAGATGAAGTGACGAATGGATTGGAGCTTCCCCTATACACTACAGAGTCGCTTGAGGTGGGTTAGAGGTGGCATCTCCAAAATTTCTTTGAATTTAGTGAGGTCTACTTCGATCCCTTAAAGAGAGATAATGAAGCCAAGGAGCTTTCCTAAAAAGACCCAAAAAATAAATTTCTTGGGGTTAAGGTAGACATGAAAATGGATAAGCCATTTGAAGATGATTTTGAGAACATATAGATGATCCTTGTGATATTTGGATTTCCTAAGGAGATCATCCACATAGTCCTAAATGATTTTATGGATGAGGTCATAGAAGATGTAGGTCATGGCACATTGGTAAGTTTCTCTAGTGTTCTTCAAATTAAATGGCATGACCCTATAGTAAAAGGTTGCCCATGGGGTGATGAAAGAAGTTTTATGTTGATCCTCGGGGGAAATAAATTTCTAATTCTATCTTGAGAAACCATCCATGAGAGATAACATCTTGTGGCCAACTGTAAGATCAAAAACTTAGTCAATACTAGGTAAAGGAAATTCATCCATTAGACAAGCAAGGTTGAGGCCATAATATTTAATATAGATGTGAATTCCCCATATAGGTTTAGTCATGGGAATGATTTTAGAAACCCATTAGGGATAGTCAATGGGTTAGATGAATTCGACAGACAAGAGGCATTAAAACTCCTATTTGATTAAAAGGGCAATATGAGGGTGCATCCAATGAAGCTTTTGCCTGACAAGTTTAGCATCAGGATGGGTGAAAATATTATGGAGGGAAATAGAAAGGTCAATTAAAGGCATATCCTGATAGCACCAAAAAAATACTATGCTATGGTCATGAAATAAGGAAGGGTAATCTCATTGTTCTATGAGATTCAAGGATTGACCAATCTTGACAATGCAAGGGTTATCCTAAGTACCCAAGTTGACATTGATGGTAGATTTGTTCAACATGGTTTGGTTTTTAGGAGGAAGGGATTTATGGATAGAATAATTCTTGCACCAAGGTAGGTGAGAATGGAATCACCTTCTTGATGTTGGATGGTGTTGATGGTAGGAAAATTGTTTTTTACCATTTTAGGATGGATGAAAGGAAGGGTTTTAGTTCAGCCACCCTTTTGATAGGTCAAGGGGCCCAAAATAATGGTATTAATAAAAAAAGGTAGATGAGATGATATAAAAATCCTTAGACTTTGAGGGGGATGTGCTTAGTGAGGATGGGATATCCTCATCGATGGTGGTAATAGGTTTAGGTGAGGTGGGTTCTTCTGGTGGTATGAACCCAAGGGTGAATAACTCATGAGGTTTTTGGGTTTTAATTATGGGTAGTTCATGAGGTCCTTATTCATAATGGCCAAGGCCAAACCCCTTCCAAGCACACCTATGAAGGTACACTTTGACATATGTAGGTTTAATCAGATAGGAGAAGTCAGAGGTGAATGGTCGAATGTTAGAGGTAGTGGTGTGAGCAAGAATTTGATGATTGAGTCCCCCATAGATGAAATTGGTTCGATGATTGGGTGGCCCAAAAGGGATAATGGTTCCAATTTTAGGATCATAACTAGGTTCATGGTCAAGGTTCCCATACTTTTGAGGAGTTGGAAATGTTTGTTTAGATGGTGTGGGATTATCTAATGATATTTCACCCTTGTTAATCATGTTTTGGACAATGGTTTTAAAGGTATTGCACCTACTAACATCACCATATATCATTTTCATTATACCAACTAGGTGTGGGGCAAGAGGCATCTAATTATTGTGGAGGTTTGATAGGAGGAAGTTGTATGAGGTTATTTTTAAGAATTTTATCCAAAATGAAAGCATATGACTCTCCTATGGGAGTATATTATCTTGGAGGGGCTCAGTTTTGGTTGTAAGTTTGTTGGTTTGATGGGTTAGAAGAATTGGTTTGATTTGGTTTGTTGATAATTGGAGGTGGAGTGGGTTTTAAGATAACTATGTTTACGGTTGCCTTTGTTTTGGTTTTAGGATGGTTGGATGGGTTGGTAGTTTGGTTGAAGAAGGGTCATTAGATTTAAATATATAATTCTTGTTTTACAATTTTAGTTTTCCCTCATCAATGACTCTAATTTCTAATTTACATGCTTTGATAAATGCCTCATCAAAGTTTCTAAAAGTCTAAACCTGAAGAGTGGGAGTGATATGTTTGGAACAACCCTGAGAAAAGATTTCAATCAATTAAATTTGGGGTAAGGAGAAAGAAATTTGGTTAATGAGACCTCTCTATCTTGCTACGAAATTGGCAATTGATTTGTCATCAAATTGCCTAATGGAGTAAAGGTCAGTAATGAAAACCTTTTTAGATATATTGACAGAAAAGTGATCTAAAAAGATTTGGGCTAGTTGAGAAAAGGATAAAATGGAGTGCTTGGTAGGAGAACTATACCAATCCAAGGCTGGTCCAGATAAGGACATGGGAAAGGTATGAAGGCAAAGACCATCATCATATGCAATCAAATAACAATAATGGCAGAATGATCTTCAATGTTGTTGGGGGTCCTCCTTGCTTTGGAATTTAGAAAACTTAGGTAATTCCCATTGAGAAGGATAAGGTCAGATAAGAATGGATGGGTGAATGGGTTCATTGAATATTTGATCATAAGATATAAGGTTATGATCCCCATAAATGGATGATTCAAGATTGGACATTTTATCCATCAACATATTAACCAAATCTATTTGAGGTTGAGTAGCTCCATAATTAGATGGTAGGTTTAGTTGAGGTTGGGTGGATGCAATGTATGGATAAGAGGTGGAAGGTTAAGAATATGCCACATATTGGTATGTGGTCATTGAAGGTTGGGATGATGCCACATATTGGTATGTGGGCACAAAAGTTTGGGTAGAAGGTGCTATGTATCCTTGTGGGTTAGGAACATATTGGTAGGATGTCGTAGGCATTTTTTTAGGGATATACGAGGGTTGATTTATAGGTATGGTTGAAGTGTTAGGTTGAGGTTGAGTGGTGACTCTTGTACTAATAGGTGAAAGGGTAGAAGGTATGGAAAGTACCAAACTTTGGCGTGGGTTAGAAATTAGTGGGTTGGTAGTAATAAAGGGGATGATATAAATAGGGGTAGAAGATACCCCCATGGTAGATGGGGTATAAGTAATAAGAGGCAATGTCTCCCCTATATTAGAGGTGTTACTTGGTGTAGGGGTGTTTGGTTATTTTTTGGAATGTTGGATTGGGTTTCTGTAGTGGTAGTGGATGGGATATTGGTAGAAGAAGAGGCTTGGGTGATAAAAATTTGGGTGGAGGTAACACTAATTATAATAAGTGGAGGCATACCATAAGGTGGATCTGTGGGAGGAACCAAAGCAGTAGAGGTGTGGTGAGATAGGGTGTTAAGGTAATGTTGGAGGGTTGCGAGGTTGTTATCAAGGAATGTGGCAAAATATGCATCACCCTCAACAGCTATCCATATCATGGTAGGAGGAGGAGAATGATGAGGAGAATCCTCAACATCTGAAATGTAGTCCATAGAGGAGGAAGAGGAAGAAAAAGGTGGTCCTTGGTTGGTTTGATTCCTCAATTGTTGTCTAGTAAAGACCATGAGAGGAATAGAAAGAAATGACAAAAACTCACACCTCAAACAAAAAGAAAGCAAAAGAAAAGAACTCAAGGAAATTTAAGCATACACTAAAGTAAGTTTAAAAAACTTAGGATTATTTTTAAATCATTTTTGGCTTATGCCTTAGAAAGTGTGAAGAGGAAATTTGGCTTTTAGATCAGGTAATAAAGAGGAAATCTAAGGTTGGTTTCAGGTTGTGTTTAGGTACTCAAAGAGAATCTATATTGAACTTCAGTACATGGCCTGATATTGGGGCCCACCCCCTCACTTCACACACCACAATGATAAGGGTGTCAGGTGCTTAGTCAAAATATATTGAATATCAAAGTTTATACTCAAGTAGAGAGCTGAGTTGGTTCTCTATTTGGTAGTGACCTCCAAGTGGGATTATTGGGAAAGGGTAAGGTTTAATGCTAGGTGATGAAATCCTAGTTGGGCCTTGTATCAAGTTTATTTTAATGTGTTGATTATTTATGTGGATTGGTAAAGTGTGTGATAACAATAATGAATCTATGATTAATTACTTTGATTTTTAAAGTTAACTAAATGAACTAAAACAAGAAAGCAATCAATGTAATGCAATATTTATTTTAAGCCCAAAAGAAATTTTAGATTTCATTGGATGAGCATAGAATAAAATAAGAAATAAAAGGGGGCCTAGATGATTTTAGGTCCCATCAGACAAAAATGTTTCTCTTAATTGTTGCTAATTTCTTAATATTGGAAGAAGATAAGAAACTAGTAATAAAGGTATGGTAGAAATATGTGTTTGGTGATATACACGTAATCCAGATGAAGATGGAAAACTCCTCTTTGGATAATAAAGAATAACTTATAGATAAGAATGCACTAATAAAAGGGGTCATTAGCAAGATAAGTGGATTTCCTAGCATGAGTTAGATCCAAGAAGCACAAGCTTGTTAGGAGGCTATCAATCCACTGTTGATAACAATCAAGTTGGAAATGATAAATTAAGGTCCTTGCATAAAGAAAATGAAATGCAATACAAAAGTAAATTATAATGTTTATTAAAGAAAATGACTAAATATACAAAATCAGGTTAGTACTTGTGCTAAAGTGGGTGAGGTCAGGTTCAAAAATTTAGAAAAAGGTCTATGAACAGGTAGGAATACATAAAGTTAGGTTTGGTTAGGGTTAAGGGGCTAAAAATAACTTGCTATTATTTTTTGTCATAGTGACTATTGACAGTTGGGTAAACCTTCAATGGTTGGGGTAACCATTGGTGATTGGGTTGACCATCAATGGTTGTGCTAACCATCAACAATTCTCTATGAATTTTGAAGATAATTAGAAAAAAGAGTTTTAGGTTGGGTTAGAGGTTTGATAATGATTATATTAAGGATCTGGTAGTTGGGAAAAAAGATGTAGATAGCTCTAATTAGGTTACGAGGGTTAGAAATCCAATAAAACAAAGAACAAGTACAAATATACTTATAGCTTAGTGTATGGCTAATGGTTGAAAGCTAGAATAATTTTGCTAGATTAACAATGCTTTGGCCTAAAAAGCAAATTTGGTAGAAGTTTGGGTTTATTTTGTTGTTGATTTGTTGAAGGAAAATTGGATGCTAGAGAGCTTGAATACTTGTATGCTTGATAACTCTTGTGATGATGGATCATTTTCACTTCTTACTCCCCTCTTTTTTTAAGAAAAGAGAGATGGAGGATAAAAGGTTCCCTAGTAGGTGAGGTTACTGATTTCAATGCTTGGGAGTTCGTTAGCACTGTATAAGGCAAACATATTTTATTATGCTTCATTATCTTGTACATAACTGGTGATGTGTTAAGAAGGTAAGGACCTAACCATCTATGATCAGTCTAACCATTGATGGTTAAGCTGACCATCAATGGCTAAGTGTATAGAGGCAAATGAGTCAAAAAGGGGTTAAAATGTTTGGTTAAAGGTTAAGTTAGTAGGTTGATTAGTTTAGCTAACTAGGTGGTCAAATAGACTCAAGGTCTGATAGGGTCAAGAAGGGTCTGTAGGCATTTTGATATCTAGAACTATCATGTGCAATTTTCTAGTGTCTACAAGGGCCCCACTCAGATTCTGAAGTGCCTAGATAGAGAAATGATGTTCACCCAACCTTATTTTTCTTTTGATAATGGTTTTTCTCCTTTGGTGTAGGTGTTTCTAGATTTTGGGATTTTTGATCACTCTCCCATTCGGTTTCGAATGCCATGGCAATTCATGAAAACCAAGGTCCATAAAACATAATTCTTTATTAACACCTCCCTGCTCAAGCATGGGCCCATTATTGTGTAGATTCATAGAGTTCATAATTTGGATGCACATCCATCCCAATATTCTTTTTGGATTATTTGGTGGGATGATGTCATCAGAAGGACCTCTCACTTTTTGAGAACCTATGGCCACCAGCTCATTAAAATTCAAAGACACTCTCACTCTAATACTTCCTCAAAGCTCATATGTACGACTTTAGCACTAGAAAAAGATCCTTTTAATGAGATATTATAGGTTAGAGTTTATTCTTTATGGCATCATATCAAGATTATAGATAATTACTGTTGGGTCATATGATCCAAAGGATATTTAATTATTTATTTTTCTTTTTTAGTAAATTAATTTACTTTATCTTATTGAAGTTAGTTCACAGGAATTGGTTACATCTCATAACCAATAAAAGCTTATAAAGATTTTACCTGTATTTTAAATATTATCTTGAAATAATATATAATTAATTTTATGTGAAATAATTTATTCATGATGTAATTTTCAATTTTCTCTCCCATTCCTGGAGCCAATAGTGGTATCAAAGATGGAGAAATAAACACATGGGGGAGAGAGTGAAGAATGAAGTTGTACAACCTTCATTTCATATTAATATTTAGTAGATCATGTTATAGGGATAAAATACTATACTTATAATTTTCACAAAATTTGATCAATTGCCAATTCCCTAAAATCTACTCATTTATGCCTACATCCAAATGGCAAGCCCTGACTAGAAAGAAAATATACACGACTATGCTACCACATGTGGATTTATTTATCAAATATTTAAATTCAAGCACTCCTGAAAAACTATTATTGGGTTAATGGAAGTACATCAATCAAAACTAAATGTATGAAGGAAAATGGGAGAATTTGTATGCATTTACAAAACCATGAAGTGGTATGATATAGCAGAGCATATACAATTTTTTTTTAAATTTTAAGTTCAATAATGCACAAAAGATATAACAGTCTGCATTTTTTTTGTGGGCTCCCCTAAAGATGTAAAGCATAGTAGTGCAACACTTGAAAATCATTAAATCTTCACTATTTTCTTCTCATTTTTTATATAGAACTCCAGTTATCAACCTTTGTCCAACATTCAAAAGGATTAATAGAAATTTCTGAGCATTTTAAGACATATTCTAGGCAATGGCGTAGTAATTCAAGCTATGACGTAGAGTGGTGCAATGCAAAAGAATTTTTGTTTGTTTGTTTTGATTTATAAAAACTCTTAGTGGGTCCCATATAGAAACAACATACTAAATACAAGAGTACCAATTTTACATGCAAGTGAAAGATTTGTTATATATTTAATTTTTCACATCTAGAAGACAAAGATCTTATAGAAGGTTCTACCTATGTATTTTTGAATTGATTGATGGGAAGGTGGATAGGCTCATTTCGGTAGTTACTTTAAAACAAGGAGATGAGGGGTTCAAAACACTTTGGTCATATTTATGTCAATTTATTTTTGTAAAAAGAGTTATATCAAAGTTATAATGGTGATATAAGGTGTAAGTGATGAGTCACTCCTTTGGTCATGTGACTAGTCAAAATATAATATTTTAAATGTTATAGACACATCGAAATAGTTACTTATATGATTTGAAATCTCTTTCTATGCTTTTTAATGATAAATGTATTAAAATTGATGTATAAAGGTGCATTTTTGATGGAAACTGACACTTTTGACATTAAAATTCTCACAATTCCACCTCTTGTTTATGTTTTTAACAAACACATCATCCATTACATGTCATAAGATCATTTTGATTGACACCAAATAAGTAAAAATTAGAGGTTGGAGGATCCATTGGAGGCTGGAGGACAAGTACCCTCTCCAGTTAGTTATTCGCTTAGAGTATGGGTTAAATGCTTGAATGGCAAATTTTAGCTTGTGTTCTTACTTTCATTTCCTTTTTTGGATTTCTATATCTGATATTCATAACATGGAGCAGACAGAGTTAATTATTTTTGTTTTTCTTGATTCATGGTTTCTCACCTCTCACCTGATAGGGGAGAAGATTTAGGCATTAGTTGGACTTCGATCAATCATCAATGAAAATATAAGTTGATAGGGGTTACTAACACCTTCAGTGTTAGTAAAGATCACCAACTTTATTGGATATTAGTGAGATGTACCATACACAATATAGGTTTGTCACTTAGTTGGGTTTTTATGTGAGACCTTATATGGGTTGATGTAGTTGGATATGCTTGATCATGTTCTACTATAGTATGGTATAATGATCACCGAGGATGAATAGGCCTTTATCATATTCATGAGACATTTTTTACCATAACTTGTAGGGGTGGGCTTATCTATAGAGAGAGATCCATTTTTAGTCAATGTCAGTGATAGAGTACACCACTTGTAGTTATGATAAAGATCCTTTGATGATTTCAAAGTCATTGCTCTAGTTTATTTATCTGCTATATCCTTTTGGATTGTTGATGGCTTAACATTGTGCTTGATCTTAATCAATCAACAATGGGAAGTTTCAAGCTGTGGGACAATGCAGCTTGAAACAACCTCTAGATTTTAGAGAAGATGGTCTCTTCTTTGTACCAAGTTTTAGGGAAAAGGGATAGGAGATTAAACAAAAATGCAAATGTAAGAATTAAAACCTAACTATGGCGATGCACCTAAGTGTAATCCTAATCCTAACTTGAGCACAGTGAGACTATTATAGGATTCAATTACATTTAAGAGTAGATAAGTGCATATCAATGTAAAAGATTGAAATAACAGAAACAGAGGCTCACAATAGGGAAGTCTTCGCTGAGATACAGGGAATGTCAACAAAGGCATAGTGTTTAATCTTCTTAATAGAATCTTTCAATCACATAAGAGGCACAGAAGTCACGTACATTTATATAAACCTTTGAACTCAAGAAAAATAAACAAAAGAAAATGACATTCCTAATCACAACTCTAGAAAATCTACAATATAGACTACTTCACAAATGACACAGATAACATCAACCAAGGCATGGAGCTCAAATTTACTTAATTCATTTAGCCACATAAAGGGCATAGAAACATGCATGGTTATATTAACTTTACAACTCAAGAAAATTGAGACAAGAGCAAATGATATTATTGGTCATAAAGTTTTAAAACTCTAAAACTATGAGAAAATTCTCCTCCCCTTTTTTTGATTTTACAATCCTACTTATATAGCCTCAGATGTCTCATTCCATCACTCCACTTCTCATGTAATTCATCTCTGTCCTTCACTTACAGGGGACAAATAGATGGTGCCTTCAATGCTTTGGGGGCTCCAAAAATCTACCTAAGGAACTGTTTCATCTACTTGAATTAACTCCAGTTGATTTTCCCTCCATTTCACTTTGTGGCAATAGATAAATAGAAAGCTCTATTATGTTGAAATGGGAGAGGACACTTAGTCAATTTCTTGAAAATCCTCTTATTACTTAGAAGGCATTAGAAAATGACACTTGGCCGCTTCCGCTTTCTCTATATTTTGCTTAGGAACGCTCCACCTTTGACACCTATCACAATCTGCTTCCTCGATACTTTGCAATTTTATCAAAACAAAACTCACTGCATTCCTTACTTAGCCAACTCTTAGGAAGGGATGGATGCACATGGCAGTCTTTGCATGTTGACACTTAGCGCTTTCCATAGTCCTTTGAAACAACATTTGGGACCCACCATAATCTTTATTCAGCAATTAGGCTTGAGGGTGGTTTCTCAGAGGTTGACACGTGGCAACTTCCGCTGCTCCTAGGAAGATATGTGGCATCTTTCACTATTTTTGGGGATGGAGTAGAAAGGGACTTGGAGAGTGACACTTGGTAGTATCCACTGCTTTATGGCACTTAAGAAAAATAAATGACACCTTTCTGCATTGAACCAAAGTATTGAACCTAGGCATTGAACCAAAGTATTTCAGATGCCAACACGTGGTGACTTCCGTTACTTCTTCAAAAAGGTAATTTAGGGCTTGTCGTGACTGCCACCTAGTGCTTTTTGCTACTCTGCTACTTAGCTCATCAAAAGTATTTGTCAAAAAGTAGAATGAAATGTGGGTGCCTCTATGATACACAGATGATGACACGTGGTGCGCTTCGCTTAGTTGCTACTGGGTACGTGGCATGATCTACGGTTCTTTGAAAAGCTACAAAAAGGCCTCGGGGATTGCCAGTTGATTAGCTTAGTTTCTCGGGAGGTGACACTTGGTGACTTCTACTTGAATGCAACATTTTAGGCAAAATGAAACAAAAGAAACAAAAGAGGAGTAATGATGACCCATGCTTAGAAAGTGACACTTGGCAACCTCCACTACACTTCAACACTTAGATGGAAAATGAACTCACATTTTGCCCCAACTCTGCCACTATGACCAAGGTATATGGGAACCCAAACTGTAGTGCTCAAATAAAAATTTGAATGCAACGTAGAGTAAAAAATTACTCTATAGTTATTGGCGACCATCAGGAATTTTGAGCCTACTCAAAAAGAAAACTCCACCTCCCACTAGATCAAAATTATGAAAATTATAGCTTCAAAAGAGTCACCGACATATGTTTAAAACACTTATTTAAAAGCAAAGTGGGAAAACAATGGAAAAACAATGCGAGAAAGGGAAATTATTTAACTATAATACATGAGAAACCCAAGTCAATTGAAATATTTTAAATAGATTCCATTTACAGAAATCTCTTCAGGTTCTCCTTCCATCGTCTCTAGCTCAAAAGAATTCTTCTACTTGCATGCATGAATTCTATATAGGCCAGTCCATAGGACCTCAAATTTGGTATGCTGACCTAGCTTGGCGGCCCGTGCATCCCATTTCAAAACAATCGAGCCCACTTCAAAATTAGGATTCAAAGTCCTTTTATCAAAACATTCCTTAACCATTCCCTGATGCTTGATCAATGAATCATGGGCTATATCCCTCTTTTCCTAAACTTATAGGAGTTGAACGAGTCTGACTTGCATGGGGCCATTTTCTTCAATCTCAATTTGTTTGATCAGCTGAAGAGCAGGGATCTCCAAACTCAGGGGAATCACGATAGACTTTCTATATACCAATTCATATGGAGACATTTTGATCACCTGCTTAGGCATGATTCTATCAGCCCATAGTGCTAGATTAAGCACTTTATGCCACTCTTTGTGATGATTAGCCCCTATTCTTTTGATGAGTCATATCAGGTTCTTGTTGGTTGATTCTGCCAGACCATTACCTTGAGGGTAATAGTTAGATGAAGTTTTTAGATATATTCCATGCCTCAAGGCAAAGTCAAATACTTTAGACCCCAAGAATGCTTTAGAATTATCTGAAATGATGGTGCGAGGAGCCCCAAAGCAAGTAGTGATACCCCCTAGAAAATCTAGGATCACATTCTTTGTTGCTTCCTTAAGTGGGACTGCTTTGGTCCATTTGGTGAAATAGTTTGTGGCAGTTAATATCCATTTGTGACCCATGCTAGACACTAGATTTATCATCCCAATGAAGTCAAGACCCCATTGAGCAAAAGGTTCATCCACAACTATAGGATTGAGGGGCATGGCTGCATTCCTCCTCATCCCCACATAATACTGGCATGACTGACATTTTCTAACTAGCTGATAATTGTCTACAAATAAAGTAGGCCAGAAATATCCTACCTCACTTATCTTTATGGCTATGGTCTTTGTAAAAAAATGCCCCCTTGATGTTCTATAATGCATTTCATGTAGTATCCTCTTAGCTTTAGCCTATTCTACACATCTTAACAATTTTCCATCAGAGTTTCTTCTGAAAAGGACTTGTTCAATTAAAACAAAATGAACTCCCTGTATCTTGTAATATCTCCTCTTTTCTCGAGGGAGTTCTCTTAGTTAAATCCCATTTTTCATAAATTGAATCCTACTTGTGACCCTCGATTCCTAATCAACCTCTTGTAATTTTAGCATGGTCCCTATTTCTCCTCCTAAATCTGCTTCCCCAGGTAACATCTTTTCAAGTTCTTGGGTTATATATTGGCACAGTCCCCTGCCTCTAACCAGCTTGGTGGGTCTGACCTCTACATCATATTTAAGGATCTTAGTGATCCAATTGGCTCTTTTCTCAGTAATATCCCCCTCCATGATGTACTCCCTGACACTTGGGTGAGCTATAAGTATCAGAATTTTGTTCCCTGATATCAGATGCCTGAATTTATTAAGGGCTTTTACCATGGCATAGGCTTGTCTTTCCACAAAATTTTACCTAGTCTCATAATCTCTGAGAGTTCTTGAGAAAAAGGCTATTGCGTGCTCCCCTCTAGCCTGTCATTATTTTGAGTCAAGACGGCAACAATACTTAACTCCCCTCCATAGACATACATTACAAAGGGCATGGAAAAATCTGGGTTCTTGAGCACTGGGGCTGCTGAGATAGCCTTCTTGACCCCCTCAAAAGCTTGCCTTCCTTCCGTAGTCCACTTGAAGACTAGGTCCTTTTTTAGCAAGAGTGTCATTGGTCTAACCAAGCCTAAAAAATTAGATATGAATTTACTGACAAAATTGATCTTCCCTAAAAAAGACTAGACTGCCTTTTTATTTACTGGAAGAGGTAGGTCCATTATAGCTGCAATTCTCTCAAGATCTATAGAAACCCCTTCCTTATATACTATGTGCACCAATAATTTACCCTGAGGTATAGCAAAAATACACTTCTTGGGATTCAATGATATCCTAAAATCTTGACATTTCTTGAAGATAGACTTTAAATGATTAAAATGATCATCAACATTTTTTGAGAAAATAGTGAGGTCATCCAGATAGACCAAGATGACCTTATTTGTGAGTTCACCAAAGACTATATCCATAGCTTGTTGAAAGGTGGCTCTTGCATTTGATAAGTTGAATGGCATCTTCATGTAGGCAAATGTCCCCCATTTGGTAGTTAAATTAGTTTTTTACTGGTCTTCCTCAGCTAGCAAAATCTGGTTGTACCCAGAGAAACCATCGAGTAAAGAAAGCCTCTCTGATCCAACCATAGTTTGTAGAATTTGTTCCATGGAGGGCAAGGGATAGTGGTCTTTCAGAGATGCTCTATTTCAATCTATAAAATCTACACACAGTCTTACATCTCCATTCTTTTTCCTAATTGGGACTAGATTTGATACCCAGGTCAAGTCCTTGATTGGAAATATTATTTTGGAGTCTAAAAGTTTTTGCAACTCATCTACCATTAGAGGCTCAATCCTTGGATTTACTGGCCTCTACTTTTGTCTAATGGGCTTAGATCCCTCGGTCAACTCTATTGTGTGCTGGATAATGTCTCTATTGTATCCATGAAGGTCTTCATAGCTCTAAACTATGACTCTATCATATCTCTGGCACAATTCAATTAATTTTTCCCTTTCTTATTTAGTTTCATAATTTCCCACTTTTATCCTCTTCCCATCACTCACCTCTACCTTAGAATAGTCTGCTTTATCTACCTATAACCTTTTCTTATCTAGGCTTACATCCTCTAGGTCAAATAAGTTTTCTAAGGTGATCAATCCTTTGGGGAGCTTATTTGTTCTTAATTGTATAATCTAATCATCATATGCCTCTTCAATTTTAGTTTGTAATTGATTAGCAAACTCATCTGATTGTTTTAAGAAAGAGACTACCGAAGCATCATTTTCAAAAACTTGCCAATTTTCATCATTATCTGGGATGGTCGGTCTCACTGTAACTTTTACTGACTCATTGTTAACCAATAGGCCAGTTGCTAGGTTAAACTATGAGCCAATCTGAGCCATCCTATCAGCCTCAGAGTTTTGACTTCTAGGGATTATCTCAATATTAAAAGCTTCAAAATCTTTTATCAAATCCCAAATCCTATGCTTGTAGGATCTCATTCTCATATTTTTGGCTACTACCTTTTCCCTAATTTGCTTTACTACTAATTCTGAATCTCCTTTTACTTTTAGGCTCTTTATTCTCTTTTTCTAGGCCAACAGGAGCCCGTGTACCAAAGATTCATATTCTGCATCATTATTAGTGCAAGCAAATTGGAATCAAATAGCCCTTAAAATCTTATCACCATTTGGAGTAGTAAGACAAATTCCTACTCCAGCACCAAGTTTACTTCTAGCTCCATCAAAATTCAAAGTCTAGAGCTCTGAATCCTAAGTAGTAGGTGCTTCTTTCCTTATAACATTTTGGATTGCCTGGTCCTCATCAAAAATGACATACGTGCCCAAACCAGTAGAGTCATAGTTCCCATACAAGTCGTTATGCATCATAGCCAACAACTGGCTATTTTATTCTTCTTGATCATGTTAAGTCCAGTCTCCCAGTTCTTTGACAAAATTTCTTTCTTCTTTATTCAGCATGGCATGATCTACTTCTAATCTTGTTGTTGGTTCATTGGTGATATGGTCTATAGACAGTGGTTCAGATATCTTTGAACCGTATCTGGTTCTCAGGATGAGGTGAGACCAGTCAAGAGACATATATCCTCCTATTTTTGATATAAAGTCTCTGGATAAACATAAACCAAAGATGGGAGGTATATCTATGACAACTATATCTTGGTTGACAATTATGTTGGGACATGTGTAGAACTATAAGGGGAGTTGTTTAATTCTCCCTATGGTTTGCACTATTTTGCCATCTAGCTGCATAACTCCCTTTGCAAGGGGTTCATATTTTATTTTCAAAGCATCAGCTATTTGCTTGGGCATCATAGTTGTGATAGCTCCTGAATCTATCAATGCATTATGTAGGAGTTTATTTCCAACTATCAGAGTTAAATAGAAAGGCTCTGGTTTGTATTTACTTACTTGTGTTGCATTTTTTATGAAGGCTGTTGTCATTAGAGGAACTGTATCTTTGAGTTTTTCCTTTCCAGCAGGTCCTTCTTTAGTAATAACATCTTTGGGCACTAATTGCCCTTGTAGAGCTTCTTGTAGTAGCATCTTTTGTTTAGGAATAGCCAAGATATCCCATATAGATACTTGCGCTAGAGTCTTCTTTTATTGGTCCACTATGTTGATTGGTCCCAAAGACTGAGTTTTTTGGAAATAGGGATACCTCATTCTTTCTTGAATCTGGACAGGGATCCCTTGATCCTATACCAATTGAGGCACTTCTTATCTAACATCAGCATTCATTTATCCTTGAGATGGAAGATTATTCTTCACCTGACTACTCGTAATCTCAGGCTACTCCACCATCCTTCTCTTTGATCTGGTATAATAATCAGATTGTACTACTAGCCTTTAGGAGGTAGATGCTTCATTCAAGAAAACTAATTATTCATCCTCAACCCATGAGAACAAAGCATGTTCTAGGGCTATTTCTTCTTCTTGTTGCAAGGACATTCCTTGCATCTAAGCCACTAGGACTGAGTTTTGCATATTAGGAGATTGGTAGGATTGACTGTTATTGGTACTGGGAAACTGACTATCCATTCTTCTCTACTCAGCCACTCTTTGTTGTAGATTACCTCTAGGGAAACCTCTGGATGTGTGAGCACCATTGCAAGGGAAACACCAAGCATTAGTATTATCCACATAATTATTCTGACTTGGAACAATCTCCTTATTTGAGTTGGGAGGAATGGTCTATGAGGGTGTGGGAAATGCAACTAATTGATTTGCTAGTTGATGATTGGTTTGCCTTGGAGGGCCTTGAAATTAGTTTGGTTGGGATGAAAACCTATTTCCTTGATAGCCTTGATAAGGAGGCTTAGGGAAAGTATTCTACTGCCTCTTTATGTTAATCAACTCATTGGAGAATGTCCTTAGCATACTCTTAATATCATCCATCTCAGATGACTGAGTAGGGACTAGTTGCTTCGTAGATGATGGAGGGTAAGCATACATAGACATAGGTGGGCTTGAAGCTTTAGGGACTTCTTGAGGTAAGGGTAAAGAAATTTTTGGGAACATAGGCATGGGAGGCCTTGGAGGTAACTTTTTGGCATCAATTAAATAATTCTCAGCTCTGACTGCATAGTTATAAGCCACTGGCAAAGTGTGTCCTCCCAATGACTGAATCATAACAGATATATCTAAATTTAAAGCTTTGAGATAGAATAATATGGCCATACTGGGTGGTGGTTTAGCCGCAATAGGGATTCTATCCCAAGTTTTCTAGAATCTGGTGTTGAAGTCAGTCATGTCCTCCTGTGGTCCCCTTTAAATGGTGATTAATTATTGTAACAAAGAAGACTTATCACCCTTCTTTGCAAATATTTCAAAGAACAGATCTCCAAGCTGGTCCCATGTAGATATGGTATTTGGGATCAAAGACGGATACCACTCTAAAGCCTTCCCTTTGAATGAAGTTGCTAATAACCTTAGGGCCACATTTTGCTCTATGACACCATGTATGGCACAGACATCTAATACATCTCGAAGATGTTCCATGGGTGTTTTTGAGTCTTGTACACTAAATTTGGGTAGGGATTTTAGAGCATTTACTGGGATACGATCCCAAACGGCTGGTGGTGTTGGGAGGATTAAGGGGCTACCAGTGTTCCAACTTGCATAATTTCTTGGGGGTACATGGGCTCCCATGTTTAGTACTAGTACAAGCTGGTTAGCTCTTCTTCTTAGACTAATTACCAGAGGTGGCAAAAGAATACTTGGATTTGTAGCAAATTGTGATCTGGTAACTGGTCCATAGCTCTGACTTCTCATAGCTCTCTGGTTCATGCAATTTTGAAAGAAACTTTAAGACTGTCCCACTGGGTGTGCCAAAAACTATTGATGGCTTAAAATTGCACTTGATCTTAATCAATCAACAATGGGAAGTTTCAATCTATGGGAAAATGCGGCTTGAAACAACCTCTAGATTTTAGAGAAGATGGTCTCTTCTTTGTACCAAGTGTTAGGGATAAGGGATGTGAGATTAAACAAAAATGCAAATGCAGGAATTGAAACCTAACTATGGCAATGCGCTTGAGTGTAATCCTAATCCTAACCTGAGCACAGTGAGACTATTATAGGATTCAATTACATTTAAGAGCAGACAAGTGCATGATCAATGTAAAAGATTGAAATAATAGAAACAGAGGCTCACAATAGGGAAGTCTTTCACTGAGATACAAGGAATGTCAACAAAGGCATAGTGTTCAATCTTCTTAACAGAATCTTTCAATCACATAAGAGGCACAAAAATCACGTAAATTTATATAAACCTTCCGATTCAAGAAAAAGAAACAAAAGCAAATGACATTCCTAATCACAACTCTAAAAAATCTACAGTATAGACTACTTTGCAAATGACACAGATAACATCAACCAAGGCATGGAGCTCAACTTTCTTTAATTCATTCAGCCACATAAAGGGCACAAAAACATGCATGGTTATATTAACTTTACAACTCAAGAAAATTGAGACAAGAGTAAATGATATTACTGGCCACAAACTTTTAAAAGTCTAAAACTATGAGAAAATTCTCCCCCCCCCCTCGCTTTTTCTAATTTTACAATCCTACTTATATAGCCTCGAATGTCTCATTCCATCACTCCACTTCCCATGCAATTCTTCTCCATCCTTCACTTATAGGGGACATACAGACGACACCTTCAATGCTTTGGGGGCTCCAAAACTCTACTCGAGGAACTATTTCATCTACTCAAATTAACTCCAGCCAATTTTCCCTCCATTTCACTTTGTGGCAACAGATACACAAAACACTCTGTTATGTTGAAATAGGAGAGCAAACTTAGTCAATTTCTTGAAAATCCTCTTATTACTTAGAAGGCATCAAAAAACAACACTTGGTCACTTCCACTTTCTCTATATTCTACTCAGGAATGCTCTGCCTTCAACACCTGTCACAATTCGCTTCCTCGATACTTTGCAATTTTATCAAAACAAAAATCACTGCATTCCTTGCTCGGCCAACTTTTAGGAAGGGATGGATGCATGTGACAGTCTTTTCATGTTGACACTCAGTGCTTCCATAGTCCTTTGAAACAACATGTAGGACCCACCACAATCTTTATTTGGCAATTAGGCTTGAGGGTGGTTTCTCAGAGGTTGACACGTGGTGACTTCTGCTACTCTTGGGAAGATACGTGGCATCTTCCACTATTTCTAGGGATGGAGTAGAAAGGGAATCAGAGAGTGACACTTGGTAGTATCCACTACTTTATGGCACTTAATCAAAATAAATGACGCCTTTTGTGCGTTGAACCAAAGTATTGAACCTAGGCATTGAACCAAAGTCTCTCAGATGCCGACACGTGGTGACTTCTACTGCTTCTTCAAAAAGGCAGTTCAGGGCCTACCGTGACTACCACTTGGTGCTTTCCACTGCTCTAATGCTTAACTCATCAAAATTCTTTGTCAAAAAGAAGAATGAAATGTGGGTGCCTCTATGATACATGGATGTTGACATGTGGTGCGCTTTGCTTAGCTACTACTGGGTACGTGGCACAATCTGCAATTCTTTGGAAAGCTACAAAAAGGCCTCAAGGAATGCCAGCTGATCGGCTCAGTTTCTCAGGAGGTGACACTTGGCAACTTCCACTCGAATGCAACATTTTAGGCAAAATGAAATAAAAGAAACAAAAGAGGAGTAATGAGGACCCGTGCTTAGAAAGTGACACTTGGCAGCCTCTGCTACACTTCGACACTTAGATGGAAAATGAACTCACATTCTGCCCCAACTCTGCCACTACGACCAAGGTATATGGGAACCCATACTGTAGTGCTCGACTAAAAATTTGAATGCAACGTAGAGTAAAAAATTACTCTACATGGATCAAGGGGACTTTGTTGGGTTATATGATCTAATGTATCTTTAGTTATTTATTTTGATTTGTTAGTAAATTAATTTAATTTATCTTGTTAAGGTTAGTTGGTTCATAGGAATTGGTTACATGCTATAACTACCTGTAAATGATTATAAAGCTTTTACCTACATTGTAAATATTATCTCAAAATAATATACTATCAAGTTTATGTGGAAGATTTTTTTTAATTTGATATGGTAAAATCTAGGTTTTACAAGGACCTAGAACCATAAGAGTGCATTATAGAAGTTTAAATAGGCCAACTAGGGCCAAGAAACCAAAAAGTAAATAATAGTACTTAGAGCAAAAGAAAAAAATAGGAAAATCTAGCAGAACTAGGAGGAAGGTCTCTCCTAAGGGTCTTCAACTTCAGTAGTGTCCTTTGTCAGGATTGTCAGTTTGTCCTTTGAATCTTTGTGCCAAGTATAGTTTTTAGGGCCTTTAGCTATTTTGCTAGGGAGGATTATTCTGGGATGCTTTTTACCTTTACCTACAAGGGAGACTGTTTGGGGAGTAATCCTTTGGGGGAGCCCAGGGGGGATTTCAAAACCTTATAAGAATTCATATCAGAGGTTTGAGGGGGCTGAACAGAGTGAAAAAAGGCCTGGATAGTTGCTTCATCCTATTTGTGTAATGCATTGCAATCATGGATAAGTTTAACTAGGCCAAAATTAGTTTGCTGCACATTAGAGTTAAAGTTTTCTAGGCAACTATTTATTTCTTTGCAACTCCTCCATAACCATGGCCTTCCCTTTCTAGGTAGAATTTTTAGGGGTCCCTATTTCAATTAGTTTTGGTTTGGGGATAAATAGGAATTTGAGAGGGAGGTCATCTGAGGGGACTATGATAAGTTATTTTGGGAGGTGCAATTAGAAGGCTGGTAGGATCCCTTGGTAGGATATTCTTCAAGGGGGTCCTCTTGAAAGTCCTCCCCAAAGGAGGAACACCTAGGGGGAACCTCCTAGCCTAAAATGGATTGGTCTAGCTTAAAAAAGACGAGGATCATGCCTTGATACAAAATGTGATTGGTATCATTAACTTAGTGAAGTAGGATAGCGTTTTCAAGGGACTTAAACAAGAAAAAGGGTAGATTGATCTTACACCTAACGAAAATATTTAGAAGTAGGAAATGGTGAGAGAATATTAGTTTATACTTACCTTCCAACATCATATATCACATAATCTAAAGGAAACCTTTTGGCTAGTAATGCAAGAGGTCAGCCCATGGGAACCCTTTTTTGTTCATCTGCTTGAAATCATTTGTTCTTAAGAATTGTTGTAGGGACTCTTACTTTTTTGACTGGTCCTTGAATTCTTTGGCACCTACTCATGACATGCCATTGGAGTCATCGATAAACTCTTTCAAGACATTGATGGTAATGCCATGCATGGAAAATTTCCACTTTGTCCAAGCTACCACAAAGTCTTGGGAAATCTCAGTGTTATGCTCAGTGACCCATTTCATAAATTATGTGAGGCCCCCTTTTTTGAGCTTCTTCCAAACTTTATTTTACTCACTAACCTCCTTACATGATGTTGGTTTTAGCTGATCCCTATCACCACCCATGGGGTCTAAGAATGCAAAGTTGAACTGGGAGAGATGAATATTCTAGATGGGGTAGAGGGGAGTAAGATAGAAATGGATGGGAAGTCCCATTAAGATCTCATAAAAATAATTAAGACCTCTTTTTTTGAAATGGTTATGGATCAGCTTGATTAAGATCCACCCCATCATGGTGTGATCATGCATATGTGGAGGGATGGATTTTTTTAAATCCGCATTGGTACTTTCATTGCAAATGAAATTAAGGACATTAGAGGGGACACTACCTGGGGAGCTCAAATCAAATTCAGACTCCACTAGACTAAGATAGGGGACAAAGCCTCTAAATAATTCTTTTAAATGCTTCAAGCTAAAAACTTAAATTACCAAATCTAGGCTATCTCTGATGTTGGAAGGAGACCATCATAGACACCACAAATTTTTCAAGTCTTTGTCCTTCATTATCAATAAGTGTTTAGATATCAAACATCCTCTATAGAGCATGACATTTCCCTTCAGTAGTATCTCATAGTGGTGCCTTGCAAGATCACTCCTACTCATTAGGGAGCTTGTGATAGGCTCATCATTGTGGATGATTTACATGAGGTAGTGGCTCATATGGTAAATGACAAAGCTCCAAGTATTGATGGTTTCCCCTATGAATTCTATAAAACCCTCCATGCTTTTTTGGGTGTTGACTTATACCTTGTTTATCAAAAGGACTTTTGCATACACTCTCTAGGGAATAATATAAATAAAGGAAACACTAAATTCATACCTAAGAAAGGGAATCTTGAATTGATCTGTAATTAGCATTTGATCACCTTTCTAAATGTTTCCTACAAAATCAATACTAAAGATCTGATGCTTTGATTACATAATCTATTTCCACACATCATTCACCTTGAGAAAATAGGATTCATCATAAGTAGATATATATTAGATAATATCATTGTAGTTTGGGAAGGAATGGACTAGGATGGAAGGTCTAAGCAACAAGATATGCTCATAAAAATTGACTTTGAAAAATATTATGACCATATTGAGTGGCCTATTATCCTATCCATGCTTAAATCCCTATATTTTGGGCCCAATTTCATTCAAACCATCTAGATGATCTTTTTAGATGCCTTGATCATCCTCTTTATTAATGGAGTCACTTCTAATAAATTTGGTTTGTTTCTATATATTCATCAACGATGTCCTTTGGCACCTACCCTATATGTGCTTATAACTGAGGGTTTTGGATATCTTCTTAGCAATTCCCAAGTTAGGGGCCTTGTTAAAGGAATATATCTCCATCTAGATAAAGAAAACCCTCAAGAAGATATGTGATTATTGAATGACCACTTTGCTGATGGTTCTTTCCTTACCATTATTGAAGATGAGGATAATGTGGACAATGCCTTGTAGTGTCAAAACACCTTGCAGTGTCACAACACCTTCCACTTTACCTCTTGCTCAAGCATCTAATTACAAAAAACTTATTACTATAAGTAATCATACCTCCCCCTATTAGCGTGGGCTACCAAGTATGGATGGGCCTAGATCCAACATGATAAAATCTTCAAGTTTCTTGGCATCCCTTTTTTCATTTGATGCCTCTCCACCCATGTTGTGGAAATATGTTGTTGATAGAATAACAAAGAAGATGGAATATTGGGTGACTAATCCCTTATCATTAGCAAGTAAATTCCAAATCTGCTTGAAAGTGCTTGTAACCACCCATGTTTACTACTCTTCATGCTAGGTGCCTTCCAAGAATTCTTATAAAAACTTGAGAAACTTCTCATGGATTTTCTTTGGTCCAATTCTTCTCATGACCATGGATTCTATAGGGTTACTTGGTAATACTACTGCCTCTTATAGGATGTTATAGGTATGGGGCTCATTGATGTGGCTCATCAAAGAATTGCCTTATGAGCCAAATGGATTGTGCAGGCTATTGACAGAAAGGAAGCTTGGAAGGTGTTATTTCACCACTACATCTCTTTGAGCATACCTAAAGGCAAAAAATCCTAGAAAGGGATTGGCTTTGCTAATATTATCATCATAAAATCCATCATTAAATTTTAGGCTCTTTTATGGAAAATATTATCTTGAAAGCATGGGAAAGGATCAAACTATGGCTTCTCTATAATGGATCAATGTTCTAAGATGGGTTGTCCATTAACTCACACTCTCTATGGTAGTCACCTATTATAAATTTAAATGAAGTCCCTTTGGTCAAGGTTCCTTGGATCAATGTTCTCAAGATATTTTGTAGCTGCATTCATATTGTCTAGAATATCTTTTGTAAGCAATCTCACTATTGGCTATCCTGGGAAGAGGTGAAAACCACATTTGATTAGTCAATGCTGATAGAGAATCTTACCAAGAATTCTTTAACATTGTTTTACCTTCAATGATTCACAAAATTTATGTTCATTCTACTCATCCTTGGTGGAAGGACTAGAAGTGGTATGTTGAAATCTTATTTTGTAATTACACCCCTAGCTTGGCTATGGGTGGCTTACTCCCCACATGCCTCTGGTAGACAAGTTTAACTTTCATTGGGGTCTTAATTCTTCCATTCATACCTATTGATTCCATTTTCATACTATTTGGGAGGCTTGTTTAGAGCCTAAGTTAGCTCATTTCACTTGGTCTATCTTATATAAGGGACGACCTATAGGTAGAAGGCTTGTGCATTTAGGAATTTCCCTTCTAATAAGCCCTTTTTGTGGCCATCTAAAAATGCTCCCTCATCTTTTCTAGCACTATTCCAAAGATCAAAGGTTTTGGACATGGATTCATGACCTTTATAAGCCTTTCCATCCTAATTTTTTTCACTGGTAGTATACCCTTCTTGGAGATAAACCCACCTTGCCTTTTAAATACACCAAAGTCTAGAATACTTTCATATTGGATATTCTATTTTGGTTATGAAAAAAATAATGTAGTATTTAACAATGCTTCTTCAGATTGTAATTTTCCTACTCTTAGAAAGTCCTTTATTATCTCTAATGTTCTTTTGTAGATACAAGTGTAGGAAAATAAAGTTGCCATTGATCTTGGCCATCTCCAGAACCTTCTCACTCTTTGGGGAGATGCTCCTTATGCTATGGTGAATATTACTCATTCTTCACCAAAGGATACTAGAATTGATGAAAGAATTACCATTCTACCTTGAGGTGGGCACCAACGTAGCCAATCTCAGGGTTAATCTCACAGTGGCACCTCGTATCAATGTATGACCCCTCTTGGGTAGCAACAAGGGTGGTAACCCCCACCTCCTTCCTTTATTGGGAAATATGGTTGGGATGATCCTCTACCTCCTCTATGTCTAGATTCTTAAGGGGTACCACCTAGAGGTTGTTTAGACATGTTGGATAAGTTCCCCAGACTCTTTCTAGCCATTTCTCCTACTCAACCATAAGAATATGATAAGGATACTACTCTAGCTTCTTGTTGGGAGCCAATTCTAGATGGAAATGACTTGCAAAGCTTGGGTTGAGGTCTAGATGATATGGATCCTCTACCTTCTGGCCTTGCTATGGAATCTTAATATTCTCTTTTATAATGTTTTGATGACTTGTTCCTAGGTGGGGCCTAGTGTTATTTTTGCTTTTGCTATTTCCTGCTCCTAGGCTTGGCATAATCTAACATTGAGGCGTGTTTCCATACAACTTATTTTTTTGTGAATTATTTGTATATTATATATTTTATTAATATATTAATATATTTCATTAAAAAAATGTTTGAATTATATCTTTATACCAGAAACCCCACCAATATTCATTGTCATGTCAATTCCATGCGCACCACATGCTTTTTAACTGTTATTCTTTATTTGAATCCATACCATCACAATAATATTATGTTTGCACCATTTTTAATGTTAATACTCTATTTAATTGTGTATAAATATTATATATAATTAAACAAATATTATCAAATTATTTTATAAATATAATATCGTATTAAATTTCTAGTAAATATTATGTATAATTAAATAATATTATCAATTTAATTTAAAGGAGAGAAAGAAGTATAATTTAAATTTTGATTTAAATATGTCAACATGAAAAATACGATAATATATATACTTAATGTTGATATGGGTAGTAATTAGTGTTTGTTGATTATTAGTTCAGATTAGGTTTTTATTGATACATTTGTTCATGTTTCTTATTATTTCCCACTTTTCTTTCTCTCATTTTCTCTCTCCTTTTCCTATTTTTTATTTAAATTTTGGGTCTAATATATTAACTATGTTAGCTAATTGGTCCCACTATTATAACTTAT
Organism: Torreya grandis; assembly: GCA_037957365.1. Classification (NCBI taxonomy): domain Eukaryota; kingdom Viridiplantae; phylum Streptophyta; class Pinopsida; order Cupressales; family Taxaceae; genus Torreya; species Torreya grandis. The sequence continues at coordinate 2,516,063 of JARHVA010000135.1, forward strand.
GTAATAAATGTTTGCAACACACTTATGGAAAGACATTAAACTGTTAAGAAGGCATTTGGAAGTATCTACAATAGTCTGAGAAAATGAATAACTTATGATACAAGGCTTAAAATATAATATGGGTGGCATCAAAAATACTTTTAGAGTATATATTTGGGTTTCTCTCAAAAGGTTATGCAATTTAAAAAAATGGCATGTGATTTTGAGTATATATGTAAACGTTATGGCCTCTGACAATTATAGGACATCTCATAATGAGTGTGTATCTAGGATGTTTGCCAAAAAACCTATGAATTGACTTTATAAATGAGGACACACATTGTCATAAAAAGTTAAGGTGCCACCTCTTTCAGTTACAAAAACAATGTAACTACCAGGATAATGAATTATCGATTGTTGAATGAGTGAGAGAGATGTTTTGTATTTTATTTCTTATCTTTGTCCTTCTAGATTCAAGCTGAGGTATTGTTATTGTGTATATATAAACCTATAAAAGGTAATGGAAGGAAGATAATTATAATTTTGTAGCTCAGATGTGATGTCCCTCTATAAAATGGTTAGAGTTAAATTCACCTAGGTGTTAGAGTGCAAATCAAATTTGAACTCCATGCCTCAATGAGGTAGAGTTTCTCATTGTTTTCATAATAGTTCTTCTTATGTGTTTTATGTATGATTTTTTGGAGTTGCGACAAGGTAAATAAAGTGTAACATAGAAAATTTCAAAGAATGCATGGATGTGTTGGCATGTGAAAATGCAAATAATGGTCACAAAGTCCTTAAGAGGGAAATAAACTTATAATTACAAAGGGATATAGAGGAAAGAGGAGGAGATCTTTCACTTTTCTATAATTTTCCAAAATTGGGATTCTCCAGGTTAATCTTTTTTATCTATTTTCAATTTTTTTCTTGTGTGTGTTCTTTCTTGATTTTCACATTTAGTTTCCTTTCAAGTATGCAACATTTACAATTCATGTATTTTTCAAAATTATTGACTATTTTAAAGTAATTAAATGTGCAAACAAAAATATAATCAATAAAAAAATAATTAATATTTTTATTAGTGTAGTGTTTTTTCCCATTGGGTTTTGCCTACATGGTCGTATGGCCATTCTATGTTATTTAAGCTTCCTTAGGTTAGTTAGAAAGGGTCCATAGGCTAATTATATTTATTTTTAATTATTTAATTAAGAAAATTAGGAGCTTCCTTATGTTTCCCTAATTTTCCCTATATGTACTCTACTTTTCCTTTTTGGAAGGTTAATGAAGAATTGACTCATTCACATTTTGCTATAGATAGGTTAATGCATATTTTTCCTTCTATTGCAATTTTGGAGCTCTCTCTACAGGAATCGACTTTATTAATTGAATTCTATTCAAATATATTGGTACACTTTTTCATAGTATCAGAGCCTTCCTGACAGCCTCATACAATAGACTCCCTGGTAAGATCCTCCATGCATTCACCTTGTTGGTTTTTCTTCTATCTTGGCTACCATTTTTTACCTTGGAGGTGTTTTATTAATTTGCCTCAAAAATCACGTTAGAAGGCCTTTGATGAAAAATCCATTTACATATATTTTTTGGGTTTTTGAGATCTAAAATGGGTTACTCCTAGTTTTTTGAGAAAGTTCATGGATTTTCCAAAAAATCACTTTCTTCCATCTATTTAGATGTCTATATGGATGAAGTAATCAAGCCTAAAAACCCCAGTTTACTCTCCATAAACCAATTTAGGTTCTCAATAGGCAATTACTTGATTCCAGACCAAATCAGTTTTTTGAAGTCGAATAACTTACTTGCAGACAAAATTAAATTTTTAGCATTACTTTACTTTCAATTCGTGAAGTAAATCAATCTAAGAAATCTGAATTACATTGCTTGGAAGTAATCAGGATTTTCCAATGCCACAATTGGAGGTAATCAAGCTTCTCAACCCCAACAAATTGATCATAGACTATGTCAGGTATTTCTTATTACTTTACTTCTAATTCATGAAGTTAAGTAAAGTAGTCCAAGAAACTTGAAATACACTGCAGGAAGTAATCAGGGTTCTCTAGGGCAACTACTTGTAAGTAATTGGTCTTTAGTAGTCAGACTTCACAATCCCAAAATACATTGCCAATATGTAATCAAGTTTTCTAGGGCCAACTACTCATTTAACTTTTTAAGTTACAGATGTTAGAAAGGCTGAAGTAGTGCTGGTTAAGAACCCAATTTACACTAGTAAGACCCACTCTAGTTTTCTAGGGTCAATTACTGCTTACTTTATAAGAAAAGCAGTTGCAAGTAGTGTTGAAACCTTGGGTGACATTTAGGAGGGTGTCAAATTTTAGGTGAAAGGTAATGAAGAAATAGAATAAAGTTGTTTCCATTTTTGGATTTTTGGATGAAAAAACACGTGGTAAAAAAATTCCATTTTTGGAAAGGGTCAAAGAACATGTAGGAGTAAGAATCAGTAAGTGATATAAATTTCAATCTATAGCTCCTTTTTGGATGCTATTTTTTTTTAAAGTATATATTTTATCAAGCTCTATGTATTGGTGACATTGCTTTAGGACTTTTATAACATCCATTTTTCACATGGTGTAATAGCTTAAAACTCTCTTCAAAATTTTATACCTTTCCTCTTGGATGCATTATCGGTTGTGCTCAACATACCTCTCATACTTTCTCACACTAATTAATCATAGACACATTTTAGGTTATGCTCAACATCCAAGAATAAGTGTGTATGCATTGTAACTTTATGGGGGTATTCTTGATATTTTAGGGGGTACTTGTACTATGTGCTTTCTATTTTTTGCTTTCATTTCAATTTTTTAATTTGTCTCATTCTAATTTCCACTAATGGATCTAAATATTGAACCACTCACACCATTTAATTATTTTGAATGGAAGTCTAAAATGTAGCTTACTTTGAGAGGTAAAGGACTATATCTGATCACTATGGGTGAGGAAAAGGTTAAGTGGTATAACAGATGGATGAGGCCTATGATTTTTTATGCTTGTCAATGTCTCTTGACCTCCTATTTCATGTTGAATCTTCAAAAACTTTGAATGAAGTTTGGACAATCTTGGAGAAAAGCGTTTTGGAGTGCAGAACATCATGAGGGGTCATGAGCTAGAGAATGAGCTCATCACATTGAGCCCAAGTGACTATGACACCCTAAAAGACTTATTTACAAAGTTTAAATCAATAATAATACATTTTAAACAATGTGGCATTGAGAAAATAGATGATTAGTTGATTATATTCATGCTTGCAAAACTAGGTCATGACTATTCAGTTTTCATTTCTACATTTCATGCTACCAAATGTGCACTTGGATCCACTTAGAAAAATGCCATCATTTGATGAGTTTGTTGTCAATCTAATTTGAGAGTAAGATAATTTGGTTCAAATGGGTGTATTGAAGTATTCAAAATCACATGCTTTGATTTTGAATTAGGACAAGAAGAAGTCTTTTAGCAGTGACAAACAGGGGAAGAAATAGTCTAAACCTGATCATGAGCATAAGAAAAATAAAAAATTAGATGCCAAGCTAAAGTCATCACCAAATGAGTCTTCCTTAAGTTGGAAACCTAAGATGGAGAAAATCAAATGCAACTTTTTCAAAAAACTTGGACACGTTGAATCTCAATGCATGAAAAAGAAGATTGACACCTTGACTAAGATGCTTAAGAAGAATAACATCAGTGTTCTTGAAACCTCATCTTAGAACATGTTTGCATAAGATTATTCAAAGACAAAAGATAAAAAAAAGGGTAAAAATAAGGGCAAGGCACTTGTTGCAATAGCTTCTCAGCCTTCACCTTGGGTTATTGACCTGGGTGTTTCCTATCACATGGCTTCCTCAGAGGATCTATTTTCAAAAATAGATCCATGTTTTGTACCTTCAATTCTCATGGGTGATGAAACTTTGGTAGAAGTCAATGGTAAAGTATTGATTGAAGTAAGTTATGGGACCTTCAATGATGTTTTGTGTGTTCCTTCATTATCCACCAATCTTCTGTTAGTATATCAAATTAATCAAATAGGTGCATGGAAGTGAGTTAAGTTCACACCTAATTTAGTGGTCATCAAGAAGCTACATAGTGACACTACAGTGGCTTATGAGAAGGCTAATAATTATTTAAATCTGTATACCTTCTCATATTTTTCCCTAGATAAGCCCTTAGCTACACTTCTTACTCATGTAGATGGAGTAAGCAAATAATGGCATGAATGGTTTGGCCATTTAAACTACTGTTACTTGGAGCAACTTATTCATCAAGACATGGTTTCATAATTTCCTAATGTCAAATTCTTATATGACCTATGTAATGGTTGCATTCTTGGCAAGCATCTAGAATAGAAATATGATAAGGGCAAAACAAGGAAAGCTAAATAGAAGTTAGAGATAGTCTAAAGTGACTTAGCAGGACCATTTCCAAAACCTTCATTCAATAGGATAAGATACATGATCACATTCATTGATGACTTTTTGAGGTACACCTAGGTGTTTTTTATAAAAAATAATTTTGAGTTCTTTGGTCACTTTAAGGACTTCAAGGCACTTATGGAGGAGTAGTCAAAATGTTCCATTAAAATCTTAAGGATTGATAATGGAAAGGAGTATGTCAATAATATGTTTGAATAGTTTTACATATTAGAGGAGATTCATATGTAACACATAGTTATATATAGTCCTCAACAACATGGTGTGGCCGAATGCAAGAACCATGCCTTGAAGGAAATGGCAAACTACATTCTTCAATCAAAGTCTCTTGCTCCTCATTATTGGGTTGAAAAAATCAACTCTGCATACTACATCCAAAACTGAGTTCCACACAAAGTCTTGAAGGGAATCACTCCTTTTAATGTTTGGGATAGTCATAAGCCCATAGTAGTTCACTTTCAAGTGTTTAGATCACTAACAATGCCCTATGTTCCCAAGAAGAAATATAAGGAAATGGACCCTCAGAGTCAATCTTGCATCTTTGTTGGGTATGTAGAGGATGTTAAGGGATATAGGATTTTCCATCCTAAAACTCATGAGTTGTTCATTGAAAGGAGTGTCAAGTTTCATGAGGACACACTTGAACATAATCCTAACACTATAATCTCTTCAAAAGTATCACTAGACATTGATTCCACTTCAGGTAGTGACATAAATCCACCTCAAGATACTCCTGATGATGAGGATGACTCTTCTTCTTCTTCATTTAAAGTGATGAAAGCAGTGATGAGGATTATCCTCTTCCATATCACACTCACACTATAGATGATGGGGACTCACCTCTTGATTCTCTAATCTCATATAATTCTCATCTTATTTGGGCTAGACAAACACTTTAAAGTGTTAAGGATGGGTTGTAAATCCATCAAATACAAGAAAAACATGATCACAGTTTTAGGGGACATCACATGCCTACTTGGACATTACCTTAGATTCACAAACCTTTTATGAGGCATCTATCATTATAGAATGGGATTATACTATGTAGGAAGAGTATAGTTCCCTAATCAGGAATAAAGGATGGGAATTGGTCTCTCTTTTGAAAGGGAAAAAATTGGTCCATTACAAATGGGTTTATTAGACCAAGTATTGTGTAGATGGGTCAATTGATAAGTACAAAGCTCATCTGGTTGCAAATGGATTTTCTCAAGTTCTTGGCATAAAATACACTAAGACATTTGATCCTATACCCAAGATGATGTTTATAAGACTCACTCTAGCCATCATAGCTTTACATTGATGGGATGTTCACCAAATGGACATAAAGAATGTTTTTTACATGGTGACCTAAAAGAAGAGATATATATGGAGAAACCACAAGGTTGTAGTAAGATACCTCCTTAGTCTGCAAACTCAATAAATCTATCTATGGACTCAAACATGCCCCTAAGGCATGGTATGCTAAGATGGACTCCTTTCTCCTCACAGTAAAGTTTACCAGATGCCACATAGATTTGAATGTCTACATCTTTTAGTAGGATGATTCTCTATTGATCCTAGTTATTTATGTGGATGACTTACTAATTACAGGGAGCTCACAATCATCCATCTTAGTAGTGAAAACTATACTTTTGAATAGATTATTTTTTAAGAATGAAATATACTGAGAGGGGGGGGGGGTGAATCAATATATTATATATCTTATAAATCTTTCCTTTAACCAAATTCCACTTAATCAAACATTCAAGATATGCAATAAAACTCAAACAATAAACATCCACACAAGATAGAGAGAGACACCAGAAATAACGTGGAAACCCGATGTGGGAAAAAACATGGAGAATCAATCTCAAATATATTCATGAGAACAACCCCACAAGAGCACCATACCCCTTTGCCAAGTACAAACCTCAGCTATAATTCATGAGCACCAACCCACATGAGCTTCAAACCCCTTTGCCGAGCACCAACCCAACACCTATTCGTGAGCACCAACCCACAGGAGCACCAACCCCTTTGTCGAGCACCAACCCAACAACAATTCATGAGCACCAACCCACAAGATCACCAAACCCTTTGCCAAGCACCAACTCAACAACAATTCATGAGCACCAACCCACAAGATCACCAACCCCTTTGTGTATACCACACATCTATCTCTCAATGTTGCTATCTCAACAAATGATAGATCAATACAACATCTCCTTCCTCTCTCTCTCTCTCTCTCTCACCTTTGCTCTTCTAAGCTAGATATAAAAAATATAAATCATATTCATCTATCACAATTGATCTTCTAAGCTAGATATTACAATATCAAATCAACCTCTCACTTCCATATTACAAATGGCTACTCAACCCTTTATTTATAGCTTTCTAAATGACCTTTGGCCTTCCCCCTTTGTGACCTTTCAATTCTCATGGAAAATGGAACCAATCTTGGATTACCCTTCATATCCAAGCATTTGAAAAGTCATGTGGTGACCCTTCATGACCAAAAATGTCTTTCCCACTTTTGTCCTTATCTTTGGTGACTTTTCGTATTCCTCAAAGTGTCCCTTCATGAGAAATTCGCCCTTTACTCTTTTGTCTTCATTTGGTGACTCTTGGTATTCCCCAAGATGACTCTTCATGGGAAAATTCGTCCCATCCTTCTTTTGTCTTTATCCCGTGAGTCTTCAGCTTCTCCATGGGCCCTTATTTTGTCTCATATGCAACCAAAAATATATTCGTTAATATTAAATAAATATTAACTCATATTAGCCAAGATAAACAACGTTAAATGTAATGGGGCCTTTATCATCAATAATACTAAACCTTTGACATCAATGACAATATTTCCAAAATTTTCAATGATAGACATGGGATTGTTATAGTACTTTCTTGGGATTGAAATCATTCTGTTAGATTTTGAGATAACTTTATCACAATCCAAATATTCTATTGATTTGCTTGCAAAGTTTAACATGGCTGATTGTAAACCAACTCCTACTCCCTTCTTATCCAGTGTGAATCTTGAGGCTAATTACCCTATACCACACATTGATGTAACTCCATATTGAAAACTTATGGGTAGTCTTATTTATCTCACACACACTAGACCTGACATATCCTATGTAGTTGGTTTGGTCTCCCAGTTTATGCAGGAGCCACATGAGTTACATTGGAAAGAAGCAAAGTGGATTCTTCACTACATTTAGGGTTTGCACAACTATGGGATACACTATGGAGTAGAAATAGAGGTTGATTTTTTTGGATACATAGATTCAGATTGGGCTAGAGATATTCAGAGTCAAAAGTCCACTTCAAGCTAAAGTTTCTCACTTGGTTTGAGTCTAATAAGTTGGTCAAGAAAGAAGCAACATGCAATTGATTTATTATCTATAGAGGCAAAATATAGAGGGTTTGTCAATGCTACCAGTGAATCAATATAGCTTCAAGGGATTCTTACTGAGTTTGGTGCCCAATTTCATAAGCCAATAATCATTTATTGTGACAACCAAACCACTATCTAGATTTACAAGAATCTAGTTCTCCATCAAAGGACCAAGCACATAGAGATTCATATGCATTTCATCAAGGATATTATCAATGAGTAAGTCATTTATCTTTGATTCTATCCAAAATTATAGTAGACTGTAGATATTCTGATCAAGCCCCTCATAAAGAGTAAATTTATTCATATGTGAACTCTCATTGGGATTAGGGCTACTCCACCTTCTTCTTCATCCTATCAAGGTTCATCATTATGTACTTGTGGACCTCATAAATATTTCAATGCTGAGACATAATTCTCATCTCACCTAAGCTACATTTAAGGGGAGGTGTTAGTGTAGTGCTTTTTCCCATTGCATTTTGCCTACATAGTCGTATGGCAATTCTATGTTATTTAAGCTTCATTAGTTTAGTTATAAAGGGTCCATAGGATAATTATATTTATTTTTAATTAGTTAATTAGGAAAATTAGGGGCTTCCTTATGTTTCCCTAATTTTACCTATATGTACCCCACTTTTCCTTTTTAGAAGGTTAATGAAGAATCGACTCATTCACATTTTGTAATAGACAGGTTAATGCATATTTTTCCTTCTCTTGAAATTTTGGATCTCTCTCTATAGGGATAAAAATTATTTCTTGAATGCTATTTAGAGATCTTGGCACACTATTTCAAGTTTAATATGATTCATATTAGTGAATTATGTGTAGAATATACACCAAATTATGAATTAGATTGGTATCAAAACTAATATGCTTACAATATGATCCATGTTGTTTCATGTAAATTTTCACTTAATTTATAAATAAAGAGAGGAAAAAACTCGATGAGGGTATGGTTGAAAAACCTATTTGGTTGTGTGAACACTGAATCCAAATATTGTGAATATCTCCTCTTTGGCTTGGGAGGAAGACTTATAGATAAGAAAGCACTAAAGCAAACTTGTTTGTTAGATAGTTGGGTGGATTACCTAGCTATAGCTAGATCTTGAAAGTGAGATTTTCCTTAGGGGATCTCAATCCACATGTTTTAAAAAATTAAGTTCATAAAACTTGAAATAATGTATTTTCATCAATTAAAAAAGATTACTAAAATTGAACACAATAATGCTTATTAAGAAAATAGACTAGAAATGATCAAATTAGTGATACACTAATTAATACTAGTGCTAAGGGGTTGGGGTATGCTTCAAAAAATATAAAAGAGGTCTGTGAATAATAAAACACATAGAAAACTAGATTTGGTTGGGGTTAGGTAGGTCAAATTAGCTTGCTAGTTTTTATACCATAGGTGACCGTCGATGGTTAGGGTGACCGTCGATGGTTAGGTGACCATCATTGGTTAACTATGTATTTTTGGGTTTGATCAAAAACTAAATGACGAGATTGTACATGTGAATTTTGGGAGTTAGGCAAAGGCTAGGCTAATTGTGAAATGGAATAAAAGTATGTGAATAGTAACAAACAAGCACTTGTCTTACCAAAATTTGATTGAGTGAGTGGTTGGTGTAGTTAGCCTACGAGTGTAATCTACCTTGATTCCAATAGAGTAACAGTACCTAAAAGCTTAGTTGAGAGGTGACAATGAGTTGGCTCTCAATAAGATATCTTGATAATGCTTGATTGATTGGCAAAATAAAACTCCTAAATACCTTTGCTCTTGATAATTATTATAGATCTATTTGACCTCCTAGGCCTCTCTCTCTTATAGGCACAAGTAAGAGGTAGAAGTGAAGGTTTAAGTGGGTTATTTAAATATAATTTGTGCATATAAAGGCTCACAACATAAATTAGACAAGGTTATATTTAGAAATAGGTCAGTAGAGTTTGCATGCTCTTGGATAAAAGGTAGATCCTAACCATCGATGGTTAGGGGTTCCCAAAGCTAACCGTTAATGGTCACCCTGACCGTCGATGATCAAGATCCAAAAGAATAGGGTCCTAAAGGTTAAGTTATTCAATTAGGTGAAACTAAGTGCAGATTGGTTGGTTTAGGCCCAATACATGTAGGTTGGTCCCAAGGAGGTCTTTGGGTAGGTCTATGGGTATTTAGACATATGAAATTGTAGGTGTGTAGATTTATGGTGTCTACATTTTACCCATTTTTATTTTGTGGTTTGCATAAACAAGCTAGGAAATAAAAATGGAGTATGGGTCAAGGGTCTAGTTGCCCCGAGAGTGGGAAGACATGTTCCCCCTCAAATAAGGATTTGGTGAGGTGAAGTTGAAGTGGGTATAGGTTTGATAAGTGATAAATGGTGAGTCATGAGGTGGTGATATGAGGTCTGGAATTTGAGACACAAATTTTCACATAAAATGCAATAAAAGGTGTGATAGCTAAGATCACGTATAGACTAGGTTACCATAGTTGGTAAAAATAAAGATCAATGCCAAGAAGGATAATTGATGAGTGAACTATTTGACCACCTATAAGCATGGTGGTTGGGAATAGTCATAAATTTAAGTCTCTTAAATGATTTCTATGTTTCTGATGAGTATCCAAGGTAGGAAGTGCTCCTAGGGAAAATGTAAATGGGTCAAGTGTCATGGGTATCCAAAGTAAGAAGTGCTTCTGGTGAGACACAAGTGGACTGATATGTGTGAGGTAGATCAAAATGTAAAAGGGGTCAACATATAAATGTTGTCACTATGGTCAAAGTACCAAGTAATAAGTGTCACTAAATTGTGCACTAGATGGGCCAAAATAGACCAACAATGAGGTGATGAGGTGGTTGGGTTGGTGGGAGAAAGGCATCTCTAAAGTAGTCAATAGACTAGGATATTATGATAATAATGGTAAGTTTCAAGTAAACACTAGAATAAGGGGTTTAAATGGTTTCAAAACCATCGATGTTTAGGGTCCATAAAAGGTGACCATCGACAATCAGGGGAAATCTTAAAAATCTAGGGGGAAAAGTAAAAAATAAAAGTCATTTTGTCATTTTTATGATTTCACTTTGCTTGACCAATTTCTAGTGATTTCAATGCTTTTAAAGGAAGGTAATTGCTAAGATGGGTGTTTCTCATTGGTTGGAGGTGTGTGGGTGATTGCATGGGTTCGAGATGTAGGGAGTACAAGGACATGGCCAAGCACTTGTTCATGTGCTCAGACCACAAAGAAGGTCATGGAATGAGGTAGGGGGTGCATTTAAATTGGTATTGAAGTTTTATTTTTTTGATTTGAATTTTATTGGGTTGGGTAGGTGTGAAAATTATTATTTTGGACTATATTTTAGGGTTAGCTTACCACCATTATAGGTGAGAGAGACCAAGCAGAAACATCCCTAGGTACAGTTACTTAGGAGAGGGACTTACTGTGATAGAGAGTTGGAGTAGGTGTAATAGATGGAGGGACTCCAAGGATAGTGTCAAAGTACCTAGCCACCATAGAGGATCTCAAATACTATGAGGTAATGGTGCTGACTAATTACCCTAGGCCATGAGATATGCCAAGTACAGAGCTAGTTTGGTTGATGGGCCTTCAATAGCTACTCCAGGTCATTAGGCTGGTGTAGTGGGTTAGGTAAGGGTCCTAAGGGGACCACCACTAAGTATAGGTGTAGACATAAATGGGACCAATGGTAGTGGTTTAGGCCCATGATTATGTTCACATGTGTTATTGTGATGTACTATTTTGATACCAATGTACGTACTAATGTAGCAAGATGTATATTTTTTGAGAGAGTTGATACATTATTACATGTATTATTTTCTAATGATTTGATGTATATGATGTATGGTTTTCGATGTTATATATTATGGATGCTTATGGTTCAAATGGTGATCATGTTTATGATTATGATTATGGCTTATGGTTCTTGACTTGTGGTGTATGTTGTTAGTGTTCTAGTTAGTAGCTTAGGCATGTTATGTTAGAAATATAGTTATGAATTTGTTCATGGATATTATAGGATGTATTATTGATGGATGTATGTTATATGATAATGTAATTGCTTTGTTTATGGTCATATAGATGGAATGGTAAATGGTATATGTTATGATGTCTTGCTCATTGATTTGGTTTATGCTTATATTGGTGTAATGATATGCTTATAGGCTCATATGATGTGATAATTGTAAATGGATATGTTAATGTTTATGGTATATTATGACATGCTTACATTGTGTTTAGCACATAAAGAGATAAATGGTGTTCCTTGTTGACACAATTGATAATGTTCATGCTTTTGATGTGATGTTTATTTTTCACAATCAAAGAGGTAGAATGTGAATATGCTTAAAGATGAAAAACATGAAGTAGGTAACAAACTAAATGTGTAGGAAGGATATAAGAATCATGAAAGGTATATCTACATGAACTGAGAAAAGATAAGAAAAGGAACATGATGCCTTTTCATTTGTAAGGACCAACTTGAAACCCAAAGTTGGATTGGTTTAATGAAGAGAAGCCTTTCAAAATGCTTTGTGTTAACATGCTTAAGTTGATAAATAGGTATCTTGATCACATTGTGTTAAGTAAGCTCATAGTCCCATGCAAATGATATGTCAAGGGAGAATGGGTGAAATTAGAACCATTAATGAGACTAGTATGACTTTTCTATAGGTTTCCAAAGAGGTACTATAAACAAGTCTATGTTTATATATAAAGTGTAGACTAATTGATAAGAGAAGTTTATTGAGGAGAGTTTATTGTGGCTTTCCAATATTATTGCATTTATGAGAGCTGATTATGGATTTTTAAAATTCTTTTGTTTGTACTTGGGGGTTTTTTGATATTTTGATTTTGTTTTAGGGTTGGGGAAGCTGATTGATGTGGGGAGATTCTAAGAAATTACTAGCTCTGAAAAATGATTTACTCAACCATCCTTCAAAGGAGTGGTCTATATTTATGTGTATAGTTTAAATGCTTTTGATAGATGTCCTTGAAAGGAGCAGTCCAACTTACATTTGAAAATTTTAGATGATTTTTCAATAGTTGTCCTTCAAAGGAGCAATCCACGAATACTAAGAATGACCCATAGGTTTTTTATTACTTTTGATATTGTTTTTTATCGACATAAAATTTCTTATACATGCTTAAGGGATTATATTTATGAAGGAAAAACTAGGTTGACATGAAGTTCTAGTCAATAAAAAGGGGTATAGATGACAATGACCATAGGAACTAATCTCAAAGAGATGGGAAGTATTATTATAATCATGCCGTGGATAGAGACATGGTACCCATAGTTCAATATTAGGCTATAATTGTGACAGATAATCACATGATTCATTTTCAGTTGGTTTCCCTTAAAAAAAGGGAAAAGAGTATGGTTATAGGGGATGAGCTAAAGTTAGACAAATGTTGCTTGTGATTCATATTTAATAATAAAAGGGATGTAGATGTGAAGCATTGAGAGGTTCAGGATTTGCTTTGCCTTTAAGAGAGGACAAATGATAAGTTAATGATCCATACTTATGGGTTATTATGTAAGGTCCAAGCCAGTTGAAAGCAAATTTGCCCTTGTTGTTTTTCTCCATATTAGTTACATGTTGATTTTCCTTAAGAACAAGATCTCCACTATTAAATTCTTATACTTTCAGGTGTTTGTTATAGGCATGTTTGGTTAGTTATTGATAGACATAGAGATGGGAAAGAGTGGCTAAATGACACTCATCAAGTAGCCAAAGTTGAGCTAAACATTCTTGATGATAGTCATTTTATAAAAAAAGACCATGTAAAGATATGTGAAGAGAAGGTATTTGGACTTTAAGAGGAAATACAACCTTGGCTCTAAACATGAGAGAAAAAGGTGTAACAAATGTAAGGGTTTGGATGCTATTATGATATGCCCATAAGATAAAAGGTATGTGTAAGTGCTAATCCTAACCTTAGGCATTAACCATTTTAGTAACTATGTTGTTAAGGGTTTTGCTAGAGGCTTCAACTTATCCATGTGCTTGTGGGTAATAACGTGATGAAAAACTAAGTTTAATACCAAATATATCACAAAGGCCCTAGAATTGTTTTTTTTTGAAGTATTTATCATTATCAGTGATGATATTATAGGGAACACCAAAATAGAAGACGATATGGTGGGTGATTAATTTGATAATATTTTCAACTTTTTTCAAGATAAGGGGAATAAATTCCAAACATTTGGTAAAATATTCAGTCATGGTAATGATATAATGATGTCATTGTGAAGAGTGGGGATTGATTTCACTGATAAGGTATAAAACCCATTGTGAAAAGGGATAAAAGTTTGTATAAATGTGAATACTATTGATAGATATGTAATCTAAATTAGCATGTTGTTGACACTTGACGTAATGTTTCACATAATCATAATAGTATTGGTTAAGGGTGGGCCAATAATAACCTAGGTAGAGGATACACTTAGTCACAAGGAGTCCACTAAAGTGACCCCCACAAATAACCTCATGTGTCTCCTTAATAGTGTGAGAGGCTTCTAAACCATGAAGGCAACATAATATGAGGCCATTAGAACCATGTTTGTAAAGAATTCATCCCATTATGGTGTAATGGGAGGTGCTTTGAATACATGTCTGATAGACATTCCTAAAGAGGCTAGAGGGAACTATGCCAAGGCAAAGGTAGTCAAAGATTTGTTAATACCAAAGGTCAAGCAGAATCTCTTCCACACTAAAGATGGTTGGAGTGTCTAATTTGGTGTAGGAAGGTTTGGTGAGGTGATAAACAATGACTGGTAGTTTGGAGTCTGAGGGTGATGATGAGATCTAAGAGGCATGAGAATCCATGGTATCAATAAACTTGTTGGTAGATCATGGGGTGGTTTGAATATGGTAGTATTTGAATGCTGATAAGAGTTCTATAACTAGTTATATATATAGTTGCATCATTTCATTATTACATTATTAAATGTTGTTGACTTGGTTGACCATAATTTGAGAGTCACCAAAGATATTGATTGTTCTGACTCCTAAGGCTAAGGTATTTTGGAGACCTATTACTAGGGATTTATACTCAGCCACATTGTTGGTTCATTCTAAGTTGAGTTTAAATGACAAAGGAAATGGTTCACTGATAAGGGGGATAAGGATGAGACCATCTCCCCCACCCATTGACATTTAGAACCATAAAAAAACATGGTTATGTGATTGGTAAAATTCGCTTGAGATAGACTTGTGATTGACTCATCTAGAAATTCATGAGGGGGAGGTTGGGTGTTTATTAGGGGTGCATCAGCCAATTAGTTAGTAATGACTTACCCCTTGATTAATTTCTACTAGAGGAACTCAAGGTCAAACTTAGCTAAAAACATGAACCACTTAGCCATACACTAGTTTTTCTATGATCTTAAGTGCATGTACTTGAGTGGGTTGGTATTATTTATGACAAAATTTTTGTGGTTAAGAAGGTAGTGGTGAAGTTTGGTGGCCACAAAGACTAAAGCCAAGAAAATATTCTTAGTATGTGTGTACCAAGTCTCATACTTGACAAGTGTGTGGCTAATAAAAATAGAAAACTTGCTCTTTATGTTGTTCATCCTGATGGATGAGCATTGCCCCTAGGGAATGGATAGTGGTAGAGATATAAAGGTAGAAAGGTTGGTCCTCCTTAGGAGGTGTGAGGACAGGTGGAGATAAAAGGTAACCTTTGAGTGCATTGAAGGCCTTTTGACAATCAACATTACACTTAAAAGAGATGTCATTTTTTAAGAGGTGGTGGAATGGTTGACACCAATTAGAGAGTTGGGAGATAAAATGGTGAATGGATTAGAGCTTCACCTACAAACTATGGAGTTACTTAAGATTGGTTAGAGGTAGCATCTTGAGGATGGATTTTATTCTGGTTAGGTCAACCTTGGTTCCTTAAAGGGAAACGATGAAGCCTAGAAGTTTACCTGATAAGACCCAAAAAATACATTTCTTGGGATTGAGGCAAACATGATAATGGATAAGTCTCTCAAAGATAATCTTGAGAATGATTAAGTGGTCTTTGTGAAGTTTGGACTTTCTAAGAAGGTCATCCACATAGTCTTTGATGATTGTATCGATAAGGTCATGAAAAATATAGGTCATGGCCCATTGGTAGGTTTTACTAGCATTATTAAGATTGAAGGGCATGAATCTGTAACAAAAAGTCCTCGAATGGGGTGATAAAGGTAGTTTTGTATTGTAATTAAAGGGCAATCAAAATATGATTATAACTTGAGAATCCATCTATGAGTGATAACATCTCGTGGCCTGCTATGAGATCAAAAATTTGGTCAATGCTAGGTAAAATAAAGTCTTCTTTTGAGTAGGCAAGGTTGAGGTCATGAAATTCCACATAGATATGTAGTCCCCATGTGCCTTTAGTGATAGTAATGGTGTTCAAAACACATTAAGGATAATAAATAGGTTCAACGAAGTTGATAGAAAAGAGCTGTTGGAGCTATTTTTTGACAAAGAGAGCTATACGAGGATGCATATGATAAAGTTTCTATCTGACAAGCTTGGCATCATGATTAGTCATAATTTTGTGGGTAGTAATTTATGGGTCAATACTGGGCATGTTGTCATATGACCAGGCAAATACAATATTATGGTCCTAGAGGAAGGTAGAGAAGTCATGTATTTACTCAGGGGTGAGAGTTTAGCTTAGTTTGACAACATGGGGGTTGTCCAAAGTGCCTATATCAATATCCATGGTGAGTTCATTCAACATGGTTGAGGTCTTGCACTAAGGTAGGTGGGAATAGAATCATCATCTTAGCACTAGACAATGCAAATGGTAGGAGAGTCTTCTCCTACCAATTTAGGATGAACTAACCTTATTTTTTATAAGTCAAGGGCTGAGGGTAATCATGTTGACAAAAAAAAGTTAGGTGGGATGGTGTCCTCATCCTCACCCATAAGTGGAGGGGGTGTTGGTGAGGATGGGGTCTCTTCTTCAATAATGGTAGGGATAGTTTGTTTGGCTTTCTTCTAATTTGGAAGAATGAAGCCAAGGTCATGCTTCCTATGAGGATTTTGGGTCTCAATCAAGGTCAATGTGTATGGGCCATGCTCATATCATCCTAAACTAAATCCCTTGGAGCCACACCTATGAATGTATAATTTGGCAACGTCTGGGTTGTCCAAATAAGAGAAGGTGGAGGTGAATGGCTAAGGTTAAGAGTGAGTGATGGCAACATTAAGTGGCTTGTCAATTCCCCATAGATAAAGTGGGTTTGATAGATCAGAGGCCCCAAGGGGGTAATGGATCTAATGTTGGGGTCATAACCTGGTTGGTGGTTGAGCCTTATGTATTCTTGGGGAGTTTAGAAGGTGTCAAGGGTAAGGAGGAAGTATTATCCAAGGGAAAGGAATTTAAAGGTGGGTTATAGAGATTCACTGATGGGTAACTAGGCCATAGGGATAAATGGGCTGGCAAATGCCTTAGTGGAAGGGGAATCAATGACTTCTTCTTCTGTGGGTAAGGGCTTGGTGGTGTTTGTTTCTAGTGCTTTACATGCTACAAAAGGGATAGGGTCACCTTGTATGGTAATAACTTGACCTTCATATTAAATCTTGACAAAATAATTGAGGGTGGAAGGTACACACCCCATGGCCTATATCCAAGGTCTCCCTAGTAAAATATTATACTAGAATTCACCTTTGACCACATAAAAGAGTTTGGGGAGGATGTGAGGTTCTAGACAAATGTGAAAGATGATGGTTCCCAAGGTAGTGGTCATAGTGTCATTAAAGGATCTAAGAATGGTTGAAGTTTTGGACATGACATTGTCTGGTAGCTTGAGTTGCTCATAGGCATGGGAAGAGATGATGTTGATACTAGCTCCCCTATTGATTGTAACCTACTTGATACAAGTTTGGTTGATGTAGGCCATAATAAAAAGAGGGGGATCTGAATCCTTGGGATGGATAGAAGGTATCTTTGATTCATTAAATGTAATAATCATGGAGAGTTGGAGAGTGGCTATGAAGGCCTCTATAGGTCAAAAATCTCTTGATCTAACTTCAATAGCTTACATAGCCTATATCATGGTCTGACGATGGTGGGGTGAGGTGGAAATGAGCTCATTGAGGCTCATCTTACCTAGGGTCTAGTGAATTTTTTTAAGAATGACCCTCCTAATGAATTTAAATGGGTTAATCTTTAAAGTGCCTAAGGTGGTAACTCTAGGCTGTGAAGGTTTGGATCTGGTTTAGTTTAGGTTGAGTTGGTGGGTATGTCCATGGAATGGACACTTTGGCCTTCCCTTTATCCTTTTGTTGTGATTTTTTGAGCACATTAATGGTATAGATAGCGGGGGAAGGTGTGATGGGGGGTTGGGTAAATTCTCCACCACTTTGAGGTAATAGTAGGGGATTAGGAATGTGTTGGTGATTGGTTGTTGAGCATATTGGTGGATGAATAGATGGAAGGTCATCTACTAAAATATCATCCTCATTATAGAGTTGGTGGATAATGGCTTGGAGAGATTTGTAATTTTTTGTGTCATGCTTAGGTGTCCTGTAAAAGGAGTAGATTTGACAATCATCATACCAGGCTAGCTTTGAACCAAGAGGATCAAAAGGTCTGATAGGAGGTAATGTGAGGTAGGAGGTCTGCAATAATATTTGAAGAATGGTCATATAGGATTATTTTAAAGGTAATAAATGTTTAGGGATCATGGTTTGGGTTGGTAAGATGGGTGTGTTGGTGGAAATAGGTTTGGTGAGAGATGGTTTGGGTAAGGTGGTGTTTTTAGTTGATGGTTTTAGTTTGGGTATGTTGGTAGTTTGGATGGCCAAGTTTGATGGTCTAACTAGTGGTAATCTGGGAAGAACTAGTGCATTAGATAATAAGTGGGCTGGTGTAATCAATGGTATTGGGAAACATATGTTAAAAGGGGGTTGTTTTTTAAGCAAAGTGGAAGGGTGAGGCCCTAAGATAAAGGGCAAGGTAGAGTCTTAGTCATACATCCCTTTAACATTTTCATCCTCTTGGTTGGTGTGGGTCGATACTTGGGTATAGGCTTGGGTGAAGTTAAGTCTACTTTAAAGGATTTGGTTGGTGATGTGGTGACTATTTTGGTTGACTGAGAAGGTGAGGGGTTGGTATAATTTTGTATTGGTTTAAGAGGTGGTGGAGAGATGATGGATTTGTTTGTTAGAGGCATGCTATAAGTTTTAGGTTTGTTGATGAAGGGAAGTCCTAACTATTTATAGAAAGTGGTTTGATCCATGTCTAGTTTTGTAGCCATGCCTAACTTTGGAAAAAGGTTTATATACTAGTCTAGCCTCCAAGGTAACAAGTGTCAAAGACACACCTATGGGTTGAGGAGGAAGGTTGATAGCCTCATTTATTTCCTCAAGTAAGGGAGTTAAATTTTAGCTGAGTGGTCACTCCATGAGGGGTGTTTGTGAAAAAATTACTCCCTTAGGCATGATGTTCATAATTGTGGCTTGGTATATAGTTAGGGGAGATGGTGCACTAGGAATGGTTATTTTTTTGAGTTGGATATCCAAAGGGGTGATTGATGATTCCAAATCCTCTATGAATGAAGCTAAATAAAAAGGAACTTCCTTGGTTTAGGCCTCTGAAGGAAGGGAAAGCGACTTCACCATATCAATAGATGAAGTGGGGAAAAAGTAGGTAGGTTGGATGATAGGTGTATTTAGGACCATATTGACCATGTGGGCATCATGTGAATATTCAACTTATTTATCCTTGGATTTGATAGTGTCATGGTTGGGAAAAGGTTTCTTCAAGATGTTAAGAGCTTAATTTTGAGGGGCATTAGGATTATCCAACAAAAGTTCCCCTTTGTCAATAAGACTCTGAACAACATTATTGAAAGTATTACATCAGCTAATGTCATATCTAATAAACCAATGAAAAGCATAGATGTCATTCTCATTATACCAAGTAGGTGTTGGTTGAGAATAATCAAACTATTGGGGAGGTTTGATGGGTGGAAGTTGTATAAGGTTAGCTTTTAGTAACTTCTCCAGACTTGAGGTATAAGATTCTCCAAGTGGAGTGAATTATTTTTGGTTGCTTTAGTTTGGGTTCCTTGTATTTTATTTGGAGGTAATGGGAGAATTCTTTTGATTTAAATTGGGTAGAGGGTGGTTTATGGATGATGGCATTTGCAGTTCTCCTAGTTTTGGTTCTAGTATTGGCTTGGTTTCCTAGTTTATAGGAAGAGGTTTAGTTGGTCTTGAAGGTAGAGTTCTTATTTCATAACTTAAATTTACCCTCATCTATAGACCAATTTTATAGCTTACATGCCATGGTAAAAACCTCATAAAAAGTTTTGAATCTTTGGACACGTAGTGTAGAAGATATATGTTTAGCACAAGCTCGAGAGAAAAGTTATATAAGTTTAGGGTGAGGCAAAGAAAATGAAAGATGATTAATCAAGATTCTATAACGGGTGACAAAATTGATAATGGACTCATCATAAAATTGCTTAATAGAATAGAGCTCCATGATAGAGACCTTGGAAATATTAATGAAAAAGTGATCTAAGAAGACTTGTGTTAGTTGGGTGAAAGAAAAGATGGAATTCTTGGTGAGGTCACTATACCAGTTGAGTGTTGGCCTAGATAAAGACATGGGGAAGGTTTGAAGGAGAAGGGCATCATCATAAGAAATCATGTAACATACATACCCGAAAGCCATAAGGTGTTGTTGGGGGTCCTCCTTGCTTTGAAATTTGGTAAATTTTGGAAGCTCCCATTGAGGAGGGTAAGGTATGATGGGGATAGAAAGATGAATAGGTTCATTACAAATATAATCATAGGATAGGATGTTATGATCTCCTAAAATGGATGACTCAAGGTTGGTCATCTTATCCATGAGCATTTTCATTAGGCTGATTTGAGGTGGTGTACCAAAAGGATTATAAGGTTGATATTGTGGTTGAGGTTGGGAAACATATTAGTAATTGTTTCATGGTTGAGAGGCTACCACATATTGAAATGTGGATACTAGAGGTTGGGTAGGGTGGTGGATAATGGTGGTTGGGTAGTGGGTACATACCCTTATGGGTTAGGGATGTATCCTAGATTGGGTACAATGGGTAACTGCTGAGGAATCCTTATGGATTGGGTATGGGTGGTAGTTGGGTTGGTGACAAGAGGTAAGGTAGTGACCTTCATGCTAATGGGTGGTGAAGTAGAAGGGATAGATACACCTAAGCTTGGTAATGAGGTATTGATTGATGGGTTAGGTTTGATAGAGGGGAGGTTGGCAGTGTTGGTTGTGGGTGCTCCAACAACAAGTGGATCATGATGGGTTAATGGTTGGGTTGTCCCCAAGGTAGAGGAGTCATTAGTAGGGGTGTAAGGTATAAGGGTAATGGTTGGTTGGATAGGTTATTTTTTAGCTTTGATGTTGAAGGGTTTAGTAGATAAAGATGCCTAGGTGGTTGATGGTTAGGTGGTGATCATGGCAATAAAGATACCTTTCATAAGGTGGGATGGCATGCCATAAGGAGGATTGTAAGGTGGATTTGAAACTGAGATATGGTGAGTGGAGGTGTTAAGATAGTGTTGAAGGGCAACTATATTATTGTCTAAAAAAGTTGTAAAATCCATGTCTCCTTAGGGAAATATCTAAGGAAAAGTAGGGCTTCCTAATGGATGAGGGGAATCATCTACCTCAGAAATATACTCCATAGATTAGGAGGTAGAAGAGGTTAATTAAAGTGATAGGTTCTATTCTACTAGGTCTCTTCACTGTTGGTGAGTGAGAACCATACAAGAAAAAAGGGAGAGAAAACAAGAACAAACTCACCACTCAAACAAGAAGAAGATAAACAAATGATGAAGGCAATCAAGACACACACTATGAAGTAAGTTAAGCCTAGAGGTTAGTTTTAATATCACTTTTGTTTTATGCTTTAGTTTATGAGAATGTATGATAGAAATTAGCTTGTAGATCAGGTACTATAAAATTAGTCTATGATTGGTTTTAGATTGTTTAGGTTCTAAAAATAATTTATATTGGGATCAATATGTGGCTTGGTATTGGGGTCTACCCCCTCACTTCATAGTCCCATAATGATAAGGGTGTCAGGTGCTTAGCTAGTATATATTGATATCCAGAGTTTATACTCAACCAGAGAGCTAATTAGGTTCTCCCCTTGGTAATGACCTCTAAGTAGGATTGTCAAGAATGGGTAAGGTGACTGCTAGGTGATAAAATCCCAGTCAGGCCTTGTCTCAAATTATTTTGATGTTTAGTTGATGAAAATGGTCTGTCTAGTGTGTGCAAAAAAAGTGATGATATGATAAGATTAATATGCTTTAATTCAAAGTGAGCTAATGTTAAACACAAGAAATGGATGCAATTAATTTTAAACCCAAAAAAAAATTAGTTTCAATTATGTGCACAAATAGAGAGAAGAGCATACAAATGCAAATAAAATGTTAGTAAAGACTCTATGTCCCAATAGGTGTGTTAGAATATTTCATGTAAATATTCATTTAAGTTATAAATAAAGAGAGAAAATAAACTTGATATGGGTATGGTTGAAAAACCTATTTGATTGTGCACACACTGAATTAGAAGATTGTGAAGAACTTCTCTTTAGATTGGGAGGAAGACCTGTGAACAAGAAAATACTAAAGAAAACTTGTTTTTTAGATAGATAGTTGGGTGGATTGCCTAGTGATAGCTAGATCTTGAAAGTGAGAGCTTCCTTAGGGGATATCAATACACACATTTAAAATAATTAATCTTAAAAAACTAGAAACAAGGTACTTTCATTAATTAAAGAAGATTACTAAAACTGAACACAAGAATGCTTATTAAGAAAATAGACCATAAGTGATCAAATTAGTGATAAAATAATTAATACTAGTGCTAAGGGGTTGGGGTATGCTTCAATTTTTTTGAAAGAGGTCTATGAATAGTTAAAAACATAGAAAACTAGATTTGGTTGGGGTTAGATAGGTCAATTTAGCTTGTTGGTTTTTCTATCACAAGTGACTCTCACTGGTTGGGGTGACTATCAGTGGTTATGCCTAATTATTGATGGTTTGGGTTTGACCATCGATAGTTATGCCTAACCATCAATGGTTGGGGTCTGATCATTGATGATTGATTGTGTATTTATGGGTTTGATCAATAGTTAAATGATAGGATTCCATAGGTGAATTTTTAGAGTTAGGTATGAAAGAGTTTGCAAGACTCTTAGCCAAGATTTCTTCAATGGCTCATTACCACAGCCATGATGCTAATGCATTAAAAGAGAAAATAAATTAAACACAACACAATTGTTATACCCAAATGATATGAATATAAATCATATGAAACATGAATATTATAAAGCAAATCTCTTGCTTATATAGGCAAGGATAAGCAACAAGAAGGCTAAACTAGACAATGTGGGACTAAAACATAAATAGTGCTAAATAGTGTTGAATAGTGCACCTATAAAATATGAGTAAAACATACTCTAACACCTTCCCTCAAGTGAAGCTAGGGGATAACAAAAAGAGGCTAAGACTCCTCATAAGATAGGTCCCGGTAACTATGCCATGTTGGGTACCTATGTACAACGTCAAGAGAATCAAGTGAAGAAGCCAAGTGTCTTGATGGACACCAATCCATCTTACCAGAATACATGGATTCCAATCACTGTAACCACCAAGTAAAATAGGCACCGGTGTTGAATTTAAGGATCAATTAGAAGTAACACTGATCTCCAAAAGATTGGGTAGAAGATGAAACTTGAGGAAGAATTGATTAACATCCCCCTTTAATGATGAATACTAGGTGAAAATACTCATAATATCTACACGAGTGGTTTGAATCCACTACTCGAACACCAAACAAGTTGACACTGTATACACCAGAATAGCTCCATTTCACACTGAATGAGACTATCAAACTATTGAAGAAGACAAGATGACACTAGTATTCACTAAAATAGCTACAATCAAGCTATATGAGACTATCAATTGTCAAAAAGGTGGTGTCAAAAATATAGAAGAGTACACCCAAGAAGGCCAACAAATGACAAGACATTATACAATCTTTATATGGGTTATAATAAACAAAGTGCCTGAATAAGATACCCATGTACAAAGGAGGAAGCCAAACTCATTATTATGATAAAAATAAGAAAGCACACATGCACACAAAAGGTACCAAAACATAACTCTCAGTAAGTAGAGAAAGAGAGAAAACCTGTAGGAAAAAACTCCCCCCCCCCCAAAAAAAAAAGAGAGAAAAAAAGAATAGAGAGTAAGAAAGCCCTCCATAGATGATGTTGAAGAAGTACACACTCCAAGTACATGTAAGTCACAAAAGGACTTAATCTGCATGAGTGGTCTAAATCCACTACTTGATC
This sequence comes from Torreya grandis, assembly GCA_037957365.1. Lineage (NCBI taxonomy): Eukaryota > Viridiplantae > Streptophyta > Pinopsida > Cupressales > Taxaceae > Torreya > Torreya grandis. Next base: position 2,540,254 of record JARHVA010000135.1, read on the forward strand.
ACAAAAATAACTAGCACTGGGCTTTACCATAATAGCTTCAATCAAGAAGACTATTAGTGGTGATGAAAGTACAAAAAAGTACTATAAGTGCAAAGAATGGTCAACACCAAGAAGTAGAATGTACATCACACCACCCTATACTCCTGAATGGATGGAGTGGAACAAATAAAGGTTTACATGAGTGGCCTGAATCCACTAATCAAACACTAAACAAGCTAACATTGTATACACCAAAATAGATCCAATAAGGAGGAGATTTTCAACTATCAAAAAAAGGTGTCAAAATATAGAAAATGCTCCAAAAAATAAGGGAGTGAAAAAGTGTCTCCATAAAAGAAGGTGAGGCACTAAGAAAGGGGCCTTAAGGAGACAAGACACAACTATCAGTGTGTCAATGTACTAATGCATGTTGTGGGCTGATACAAGAGTGTGGCAAATGGAAAAAAGAGTCATAATGTATGCAAACACATAAAACATAATCAATATCTAAAAACAACAACATGCAAAGCACATGCAAGTATTTCAGGCTCAATTGAAAATGCATCCTAGATAGTGCATGTGTAAAGTATAATATAGGGCCCATAACATAGAAAACCCCATAGTAGTGACTATGTACATTCAATAATAAGATGTCAGACTCAGTCAAAAATACATCCATGAGTGCAACAAATGATGACAATGCAAAGGAGTAAGAAGAAAGTATGTGTTGCCTATGAGGGGTTCTAACCTCCTGCCAGATCATACCTCACAGTCTGATCTTTGACAAGAAAAAAGAGATATGGTACATGTAAAACATTTAATATTCCTCAATAAATGCTCAATTACATCACCATAGAAATGTCACCACAAGTCATAGCAATCACAACACAACCAATGTGAAGAGACCCTCCCTCTAATGTGGCACTTTATAAAATAGTGCATTTTATAGTATAAATAGGACCATTGCATAGGAAATTGAAAAAACATCAACTTTTTAAATAGATGGTGATCAATTTCGAGCTACCGATCAAAAGTTATTTAAACAAATGATTTCTCATAAAATAAGCCTATTTAATAAAAATTTGCACTAAATGATTAAAAAATTACACCAAGGGTAAGGGAACCTAGCCTTTCAACCACTCATTAGAATCATCACAAAACTAGGAATATCTCTAGGCCAATATAAGTCAAAAATAGTCAACCCCATTGCCTCGGTATGCATGCAAATGTTCTTGACTCCTTTAAGTAAAACATATAGCTAATAAAAGAAAAAAACCATTTATAGCTTTGTAAAGAGGAAAAATGATATATTACAAGTGTCTTAACCTGGTTGGGCCCTTCTCCAATTTATATCACTACCAAAACAAATTTGTCTCTCCACTAAACAAATTTAGAAGTCAATTTTCTAGACTTTCAAGCAAGGTTGGAGAGTATCATGTAGCTAGTAGCAGCTGGGTAGTAGAGGAGGAAGGTGGTGGACATATTTGGGTCATGGGAGGAGAAGATAGAGGATGGCAGTGGTTTGAAAAAAAAAGAAACAACTTAGGCAGACATTCTGAAGGAACCAACTTTGAGAGCCATCAACAAAAGCCCAAATGGAAGTGGCAAGGGGTTGCTAGATCTCATAGTTTTGGAGAACAACTCAAAAAAAACATGGAGATAAACGTATATTTGTAATCTATTAAAAATGTAGTCCATTAAAATCCTTCATTGAAATGGAATGATGTTCTGCTTGAGTTGAAATGCTGAGACAAAAAGAATGGTGGTTTTATTGCTCTTGGGATGTGTTAAAGAAAGAAAAGAACATAACTTGATATGGAAATAGTGTTAACATTGCTGAACACCACCACTACCAAGAATACAATGCCAAGATAAAGGGAATAGATTTGATCAAAATGCCTCTCTCTTACAGGTCTCTAACGTAAAAAAAAATCTCCATCACCAAACTTGGATCTTCAAAATAGAAAACTCAGATCCACTTCTGCAATGCCTAGCTTCTTAGGTGAAACGCCACACCAAAAAAATAAGAATAAGACAAAAAAATGATGCCAAGGAGAGAAATATTTGTAAGTAAATATGAAACTTCATGTTAGAGAGAATAATGATGCCAAGTATAGTAGATTTTGAAGCAAAGTTGAGGGTCAAAGGCAACACCAAAGATAGTGATTTGATCTCTTGCAGATCCAATGCTTTGTCAATTAAAAAAATGCCCATCCAAAATTCCAAACACCACACATAGAAATATTCCAATGCAACAATATATAATTTAATGCCAAGCTTAAAATAGATGCCAAGCTGCCACCCTAGATCCTCCTACACATCAACATCATAGGCTCCACTTCTAAAGCCAAGATGGAAATGAAAATTTTAGAGTATAGAAAAGAGACATAATGAAAGGTATATATACATTATCTATGGAAAAAATAGGATCCATATAGCCTTGTCAATGGCTGGATGCAATATAGATCCATACTTCTAATGTAAACCTCCAATGCTCATAAAAAAACTAGCAAGTGTAGAAATTTCTACAAAACTACAAATGTTGAATAGAACAAGGATCTACATTATCTAAGGCAACATTAAGATCCATACAAATAGATCCATATAAATTTTGTAATCAATTAATGCAAATCTAAAAAATAGAGACTACAATAGAAAATTTTTGAGTAATGGATATTGGAGGGTGGCTCTGATACCATGAAAGAGTTTGCCAAACTCTTAGCCAAGATCTCTCCAATGGCTCATTACCACATCCATGATGTTAATGTATTGCAAGACAAAATCAATTGAACATAAATTTTTTTTTATACCCAAATTATATGAATACAAATCATATGAAATCATGAATATTACAAAGCAAAACTCTTGTTTATATAGGCAAGGCAAAGCAACAAGAAGGCTAAACTAACCAATGTGGGACTAAACCACAAATAGTGCTAAATAGTGCTGAATAGTTCACCTAGAAAACATGATTAAAACATACTCTAATAGGGTAAAGGCTAGGTTGATTTCAAAATGGAATAAAATTACATGAATAGTAATAAACAAACACTTATCTTACCATAAGTTGATTGGGTGAGTGGTTGGTGTACTTAACCTACGAGTGAAATTTGGCTTGATTTTAGCAGAGTAATGATACCTGAAAGCTCGATTGAGAGGTGATAGTGAATTTTCTCTCAATAAGATAGCTTGATAATGCTTGATAATGTTGATAACATTGATTGACCTATAAAATAAAATTCCTAGATACCTGAGCTTGTGATAATTATTGCAGATCTATTTGACCTCTCAGGCTTCTCTCTCTTATAGGCACAAGTAAGATGTAGAAGTGAAGGTGTAAGCGGGTAATCTAATTATTATTTTTGTATACAAAGGCTCAAAACACAAATTAGACAAGGTTATATTTATAAATGGGTTGGTAGAGCACATATGCTCTTGGCTAAAAGGTGGATCCTAACTATCAACATTCAGGGGTTCCCAAATCTGACCGTCAACAGTCATCCTAACCATTGACAGTCAGGGTCCATATAAATAGGGTCCTAAAGGTTAGGGTTATTTTATTTGGTGAAACTAAGTACATATTGGTAATTTTAGGCCTAATTAGTGTAGGTTAGTCCAAAGGGGGTCTTAGGGTAGGTCCAGGGGTATTTTTATAAGGTTATATTTAGAAATGGGTTTGTGGAGCTTACATGCTCTTGGATAAAAGGTGGATTCTTATCATTCATGATCAGGTGTTCTCAAAGATGATATTAAATGGTCATCCTAGCCTTTGATAGTCAGGGTCTAGAGGAATAGGGTCATGAAGGTCAAGGTTATTCATTTAGGTGAAACTGAGTGCAGGTTGGTTGGTTTAGGTTTGATAGGTATAGGTTGGTACCAAGGTGGTCTTAGGGTAGGTCCAGGGGTATTTCGACATTTGAAATCATAGGTGTATGTATTTTTGGTGTCTACACATGTAAATTATGAATTTGATTAGTATCAAATTAGTTAGTGTTCCATTATGGTGGTTGTTCTAGTTTAACCATTGTGTTGATGCATTCCCATTACTTTCATAACAAGTGTTAATAGAGAAGGTGTCTTGATTCCTTGGTAGCAAGGTGGGTTCAAATGACACTATATTTGTTGCTATAAAAAAGATGGTATAAGACATTATGGGTGTTGTGATGTGAAGGTATTTACATATAGTCTTTATTGAAAATGACACCTAAAAGACATGAAAATGTTAATTCATGAGCTCACAAGCTAACTATTCCACTTGATGAATACACTTAAAAAGTAAATAAAGGCTAAGATATTCACCAGCAAAGTGGAGAGTGAGGCATGTTCAACATTTATTTGAGCATATTTTCCTTATTAAACGCAAGGTATGGTTGCACTTGAGAAAATAAAGACTCCACCATAACATTAATAAACTTAATTAATATTTTTTTAGGTTGAATATTTCTTATTTTTATAAGGAAATATATTCTTAGGAATGTTGAAAGCTTAACTTTCTTTGAGCTTTCCATGCTAGATGACGCATAATGTGTTTGACTACCTTCTATTGAAGATCCTTTTTCCTAATGGCCAATAGAAGTTGGAAAAATATGTTGTATTGTAGATGAAGGAAATATCATAGAGAAGGCAATAACAAGAGAATCAGAAAATTGGATTAAAATTATAATTTCAAATCAAATCCAATGGACATTCAAAGAAGGGGGGGAGGAATTTTCTCACCACATGAGTTTATAATAAAATTTGGGATGAAAATCCTTAAAATTGGGGATTTTATAAAAGATGGAATGATGTAAATTAAAAAGGCACATAGAGTGAATGGGAACTTGATGAAGTGTATAGAAGATATATTTTGAGGACTACAACTAAGATGGTTGATTTCAATAGTCTCCCTCTCTTGTTGAAGAAACAAGTCCTCCACTAAAGAATTTAGATAACATTAAAAGTATAGGATGTTTTTGAGGTTGGTTTCCTTGTAAACCTTGAGAATGGACTAATAATATATAATACAAAACATAATGGAGATGAATAAATAATTCTTACACCTAAGAGTGTAGGGAACATTGCAAGTGTAGGAGCCATTAAGAATTTGATGTCCTTATAACCCCCAATAAAGGAGTAAGATTGAAAATTACATAACATGGTAAATACATTGGAATAAATTTCATCATTTATAGACTTCCTATTGCTTTTAGAGACTGAAATCTCTAATCGGGGAAGCATGATCTAAATTTTAGATCTAGCATGGTATCTATTTTAGGTAATTCATTCCACTATTCTCATTTATGTAATTAATGTTTGTATCATAGTTTTGTTAAGGCAATAAAATGTTAAAAATAGGTTTGGAAGTATTTTCACAATATTCAAAGTCCTAGAAAATGAGTAGATTATATTAATATTACATATATCGAGGTTTCTCTTAAAATTTTATACAAGTTCAAATAAAGGTTCCTCTAGAAAATGAGTATTGGTGTAAAATAAGTGAATTATAAATAAAAACACAAAATAAATAAGATCAAAATAATAATATCGGTATTATTATACTAAAAACAAGAAGTGAAATCCAAATAGAATAATACCCCACACATGAATAGATAGGACAGAAGGGGATAAACCAATAGATAAATAAGGGAATATACATGGAACGTATCCAAAATAACGTAGAGGAAAACCATGTCATATACTCATCAATTTTTTTTATCACGGTGATAACTTTAAATAAGGAGGAAATACACAACACTACATCAACACCACTTGTTTGGTCAATGAAGCTCGTCTTAAGGGAGTTATTGAGCATTAAAGAGAAGGTATATGTCTTAGAAGAAAGGAAATAAATACACAAAGAATTTTTTTCAAAAATGTTAAAATAAAATTTAAAAATAGATAAATAAAATGAGATTCTTAGAGATAAAGTGATCAACCTATATAAAATGATGAAAGCTTGGCAACAAGAACTATACACATGCTAAAGTAAAACACATCACAAACAATCACAAGGAAAGATAAAGTGTATGCCTCACAAAAATTGACCATGACACAAATAAAATAGATACAAATAGTGATATTAAACATTAAGATAAATTATAATTATATATGGAGTCAACTTGAGAAGGCCAATATGGGCAAGAGTAGTCAAGGAACCATCATAAAAAAAACTAATACCATAAATTAAGACTACAAATAAAGGAAGAGCTGGAGAGAACTAATGGGTCAAAAAACATAATTATTGAGTGAGTAAGATATTATATATAAAATGAAGGCATCAATACCCTGATAAGAGGATTTCTCAAGGATAAACTACTATGGAAAGCACAAATATGCCAATCTCACAATCTAGGAGAGGTAAGGGAAGGAGTAATATATATAAATATTTGATTTATAATGAAAGGTGAAGATGATAAGATACATATTATAAGAAAAAAATTATATTGAAAGGATCATGCTTCTATTTGGATGAGAATATGACACAATTTAATGGGACAAGCAAATGAGATAATAGGAAAAAGTAAAAACAACTAGGTTAGAAGGCAAATGGGCATGGCAAAAAAATGGAAAAACAAGTATTGAAATTTAAATGACACATGCCAAATAGGGAGATAGGGCCCATATATAGCATTTAATGTTGGTAATATATAATTTTATAGGTTACCCTTGGATTAAAGTTCTCATTTTAGGGTCTATAACTAAAATAAAAGACAACTATCCTCATAGAGACACACAAACATGATGGATGAAAAACCCTAGACTCTGTTGGATACACAAAAGCATAAATAGGAAATGAAGTAATAAAAAATGGGAAGGGACATGGAGGGGAAATGATACTCATAAAATAAATATAAGGAAAATATATACAAATAGTGAAAAAATACACACATAATTAATATATTTGGATTCAAATCACCGAAAATGATAGAATGATTAGATAAACAACAATCAAAAGTGTATAATAAAATGAATCTAAATTGTGAAGAAACCTATGAAATCTTAGGGAAGGAAATATCAACTTATAAAAATCTTGGAGAGGTAATGCTAATGAGGAATTTAAACATCAAAATAATAAAAAATAAACATAATACCATAATATATATAAATGACAAAGATGACAACCCATTATGGCTAGAGGAAGATGAAGGCAATAGGTGGGAAAGGAGATCAAGAGATGGGAAAAACAATGTAACATACATTGAGGAATATTTTTTTGGATTATGTTGCATACATGACCTAATCATATGCAATGACATGAGAACATGGGTAAAATTTGGGGGTGCATTTGCATGATCTATTATTTTACTTAGATTGGATTAACATGATCTAAATAAAGTACAATTAGAAATATTATATTGTGTAAAATGTATAAATAATAACCTAATCTAAATTTAGAAATGGATAGATTGATATTGCACTTAGAAAATTTGAATTGACAAAGTAAGAGGGGAGAGATGTACTTAGCTTATTTATATATTTTGTCACTCACCACCATCATCATTAATTGTGAAAATTCCCTATGTATGCTTCTTCAATGTTCATATTAGAAAATAATGACTCAAACCCTCCTTGGACATATTTTAAAAATATGAACCTTATAACAACTGTTACTACCATGGCTCTATTTCTAGTTTCCTTAGACATTGTGCATTCATATAACTCCTTAGAACCATATGCCTATAGATGATCCTTGTCTGTGCACTCACCTTTGGTCCTATGAGTTGATATGTATTTTCTTTCTCATTTTATCCAAACCTTAGATTTGATTTTGACTACAAGATGACCCTTGAAAAAGGGGTAAGTATTTTGGGTTGGATAACCCCAACCACTCCTCGCTAAGTGAATTTACGTTTCCTATGTTCTAATACTCTAAATAGGGTTCAAACTACATGTATTTATCCTACATAGATGTATGTGTGCACCATTGTGATCAATCTAAATTGAAATGCAATGTTTATATTTTGACACTTGGCACCATGAAACTTTTACCTATGTGTGTGTTCTTACTTGGCTCTAGAATTTCTCATTTAGGGATTTTAAAATATGTATGGATATGTGATTACATATCAAGAGAGTGATAATTGATTTCTTAATAAGTGATAATAACCTTAGCATTGGTTTGTATTTATAACTAACTCTTTGATATTTCTCATTATGACTAACCTATGAAACATGTTTAGGCTGACTTAATGGAGACTTCCCAATTTGAAAAATAGTATTTGAGTGTTCTTAGACACTACTAAAATATGTAAATATGTTTGGTAACTATATTTATATATTTTTTGTGAGTACTGCCTTGGAAATGAGAATTAATGATCTAATATGTGGATATTGTCCCTTTAGCATTCTAGAATGTTCTTGCAGAGACTAGGTTGATATTGAATAAGTATATCTAGAAAATAGGGATGGAAAAAATAACATGTGGGTAAACACATAGAGGGAAAGTGTGAACAAGAGTCAAATGTATGTGCAATTTCCAAGTATCTCAAATTGTGCCAAAGTTGGTATGGCCAAAGTGTCTAATACCAAATTTAGGAGTCTACACCTGCAATTAGAAAAGTGTGGCAAATTATTTCTTTTTCTCACTAGATTTAAGTCAGGGGATTATAGAGATATAACTTTGTGAATTTATAATTGATATGAAATTTTATCACAACCCAATATACTAAAGAAATATCATGACATTACCTAAACAAAAATTAAAATGAAACCAAAACAACCAACAAGACAACCAAAATGGAAAACAAGGGAAAGGAAACATAAGCATGATACAAGAAATTCAAGTAATTTTCATAAAAAAATTTAAAGTTATCCTATAAGGGGTAGAAAATATAAAATACAAGCTACATGAGAGACACATCAATAGTTTAAAATTAATGGACATAATACAAGAAACACTATACACGTGTAAAATATCTAAATCTAGGAAGGAGATAAAAGACAATATTCCAGTGAATGTTTAGGTTAACAATGAATCTAAGGTAGTAAAAAAAATATAAATAACTAGGGAAGAAAGAAAATAAAAAAAATATACATACAATTCGTGAAAAAAAGGATAAGTACATGAAAATAAGGTAGGAAGTGTTGATATGGCTTGGGAAATATGATCCCAAGCATTTTTTGAGATAGTTACATAAAAATATAAAGAATAATATCACACCATTGTAATGGATATAATATGTAGATAACTATCTAAACATAACGAAGATAAGCCCCCCCCCCTGGACCCCACACCCCCCAAACCCCCCCCCCCCCCCCAAAAAAAAAAAAAAAAAAAAAAATCAACACTCTCATAGAAAATTGTTAACTACAAGAGAGGTTAAAAAGGATTTATTAGGCTATAAATTAGTAAGGTGCAAGACATAGATGTCTTGCAAGATTGATTTTAAAAATGGGCTATTAACATTTTGACACCTCACATAAGAAACATCATAAAAATTCTCAAGAAGGTTTCTCCTTAGACTGGAACACTAGATTATTCTAACATGAAGATGTCGACTACCCATGAAACTAAATAAATATTATGATCAATCCCCTCATGTAAAAATAGTTGGGAAGTATGGTTGAGTGTAAGATCAATGATTGGGCTGAAAATCTAGGAAATAGAGAAAAAGGCCCTATGAACTTCAAACAAAAGTTGTCAATAATAGATCGTTGCATCACCTTCATACATTTAAGAAAAAAAGTATGGAAAAAAAAGTAGAAGAATATTTGTGTTGATTCATTAATTTCAAAATATCATTTGACACAGCTCTTAGAGACACATTTTGGGGCAAGATGGAGGAACTTGGAGTTTAAAAACAATACAAGGCAATAATTCATGAACTATATTAGTAGGTTAGAGACAAAATTAGAACATATGGATGATTGTTATAAATTTTAGATAGTGACATATGGGTCAAACATGGGTGTCCATTGTCACCAACTTTATTTGGTCTTTATATTGACAAATTGGAAGATTGTATAGACAAACTAGGGGGTGGCGAAGTCCACACAGTCAGTTAGGTGAAAATACTCTTTCTATATGCAGATGATCTTATTTTGACCATAACAAAAACTAAAAGTAAGAGATCATTTTAAATCCTTATAAATATTTTAAAAAGATATTGGGATGCAAGTAAACTCTATAAAAACTAATATTTTGATCTTCTCACACCAAAAAGATAATGAACATATAAAGATTCATATTTAAGGGAAGATCGCTTGGGATGATTTCAAAATATAAAATTTTAACATAAATTTATTTTAGGCCTAAATAAGGTAAAACAAGGGTGCATTAATCTAGATCTATGATATATTGATAAAAATAAAATTCAGGCCTAACTCTAGTGGCTAAATATATAAACTAGCACAAGGAAACTATGAATTAAAAATTGACATGGAAAAAGAGAATGTAATAAGAAATAGCCACACCTTGTTGAATTGTGAAATTATTAAATTGTATATTGACTACAATGGTTATCTAAAACCTATATGTGAAATCTGAGCCTCTTGGTCTAAATTGATGCATGGAATAGGGATTGAATATTTTGACCTGGTCAAAATCACCTCTAGCTAGAATCATGCAGTAAGTTTTTTTGGGGACTGTAGAGTTCATCTTCATAGGTTTTGAGTCTATTTTTCTAGGATGGTTTGCTATCTAATGATGAACCTTCATGTACTTTTGCTTATTTTATTTTTCATGAATAAATGTTTGAATTTCATCTTAAGTTTTTTTAAGCTAGCTTTCACAAGGAAATATTATGCAAAATGGAGGGGAGAAGTAGTTGATTCATGTATCCATAAATATAGGGTTGTGACACATATATCATGTACCATAATTAGACCCCTTATATTTCATGTGAGTGTAACTAGAGGATTGAGAGAAGAAATTTTGTTTCTCTTTCTATGTGGGGATGTAACTAATTAGACATTCACCTAAGCCTTATTTTAGTATAAGATGCAATAGATGATATGATGCAATTCCTTTTGAGTAGAGATAAATCATTTTTAGGTATGTTGAGACATGAAATAGAATGCTAAGCATTCGAATATTCCATGGAACCTCAATTCCCTCATCTCTTTTTTCTTATTAAAATGTTCAGAGGTGATTTGTATATATAGGCTTCACATGGTTTAAATGAAAGACTAATTGACATGTAAAATATGACAAAGGAAAAGGAAAAATACTAAAAAATAGATCCAAACATTGATAAGATGTGACAATGGGCATAATGTCCCCAAAAAACAAAGGAATAAATTTACTTAGCTACAATTTTTCCTAAGAATAAGAAACAAACACCAATAGATGAAGTATAAAGAGGAAGAAGAGAGGATAACATGCACAAATAAGTACTAATAATCCCCTAATCAAGGTGATGACCCACATGTGAAAATTGATATTAAAAACATTATAATAATAAAACTTTTACCAAAATTAGTGTCTAATTAATTCCCCTACTTGGATGTGCATATTTAAGTGTTTGATGTGTGTGTTAAAATGAGATGATTCAAATTTTAAATGCATAAATTGATCTACCTTAAGAATATAAATATTAAGATTTTCTCATGCATCCATTTACACCTTTTATTATTTGTTATGTAATATTAAGTATTCTTGTCAACAACTAACACTGAATAAGTAACCTTGATGGATAAATCAAGGAAAGTAGCCTTGGACACTTTTCCACAAAATAGAGTAAAAATTACCATTCTAGTTGTAAACATTCTTGAAACTTATGGGAAGAATTTTATACAGATATATAGTAGGTGAAATTTAGATGGACTTATCTTATGCTATGATCCTGGTGAAAGGAGTGAAACATGGGTTGGAACTTGAGCTTTAAACAAGGTTCATAGTGCAGAAATTATATGACCCTCAAGATGATATTGTGTATGAATATGTAGGTATGTGGAATTACTTGATTTTTTTGAAGATGATTTGAATATTATTGAGATAATAAAAGGTACTCAAAATGATGTTTAGACTCTAAAAATCAATGTAACTTTAACATCTGTGTGGAGATTATAACTCTAATTGAAAAGATATTTTCATTTTCCTACAAATTGAAATTTTCAAATAAAAGTAATATTGAAGAATAAGAAGCATTACTTCCAAGCCTCTAAGTTTAAGAGGAAATTATAATAAATAATCTAAAATCACAAGTGTTAAGTTGTGGAGCTAAAAGCTTCACTGATGCAAATGGTGGAGGTTACTGAGTGTCAAAGTAACTGACATCGGTCAGGCCAACCGACGTCAATCATATTTAGTGTACATAGTAACCAACATCAATTATGGTCAGCCAACATTGATTAAACAAGAACCGACATTGGTCACCTGTGTGTTTCTAGAACTGGTCTAATTTTAGACAGATAGTTAGTTTGCATGTAAAGACTAATTTTAGTCTTGAGTCTGTGTTTCTAATTTTTATTTTTTTTGGGATCTATTTAAGAGACCCATGGGGCTGTATTGTAATCAAGGATGAAGGACAAGGACGAGATCCTTCAAAGTGTAAGATCAGTTGATCTACAAGGTATGCAAGATCAGGGAGATCTACATGGTTAGCAAGGTCAGTTGATTTGCAAGGTAGCAAGATCAAGAAGATCTGTGGGTGTGTGTGTGTGCAAGGTCAGTTAGATATATGGGGTAGCAAGATCAAGGAGATCTAAAACACAACAAGGTGGACTGGAAGTAGGCAACAACAACCATTGGGTTGATTGTCACTGACTGGTGGAGGGAACAACTCTGTGTTTGAGTTGGTTGTAATTGATTGAGAGAGAGAACTCTTGAGGGAGAATTACTGTACGCCCAAGAGGTGTGGGAAGAATGAGATTTATTCATTATATTTCCTTCTGCAAGAGTGTTAATACCAATTGTATTTTTTCTTGTATCTCATATTCTTTGCTATTTCTAAATTTTAGTTACATATTACTTCTGGTTTAATTCTATCTTTAGTTGCTTATACAAAGGTAATCAAGTGTACTCTTAAGGAGTGGATCCTAACAATTGGTATCAGAGCTTGGATCCTTAAAAGTGGTATCAGAGCTAGGATCACTAACAATTGATACCAATAACAATTGGTATCAGAGCTTGGTTCACTAACAATTGGTATCAGAGCTTGGTTAGGTACACTGACAATTGGTATCATAGCTTGGTTTGGAGCGGGTTAGTGTTTGTTGATTGCAGGTAACTCACAGGGGTTTCTATTTGAGTGGGAGTAAAGTAATGGTAGAATAAAGTAAGCTAAGAATGGAGAAATTCAATGGCAAGAATTATCAATTATGGAAGATGCAAATAAAGGATTATCTGTATGGTGAGCCTTTTCAAATGGTTGGTAAAGGGAAAGTGCAGCTAAATTTGCAGACTGGAAGCACATGGGTGTTGAAGGATGTTATGCATGTCCCAGTCCTGAATCAAAATTTGATTTCTATAGGGAAGTTGGGTGATGAGGATTGCACAGTAACTCTCATAGCAAAATCTTGGACAGTTTCCAAGGGTGCACTTGTATTAGCTAGAGGTAAGAAAGTAGGTACACTTTATCTATCTACTTGTATTACTGATTCTCCTTCTATTTTATCTACTTCAGATGTAGATGCAAAGATGTGGCTCTATAGCTTGTTCACATGAGTGAGAAGGGAATGGATGTTCTTAAGTCAAATGTTAAGAACTAGAAAGCCTTGGTTTTCAAGGAGAAGATGGATAGAGATCAGCTTAAGAGGCTGAATATTTTTGAGCAGGGCAGTGTGATTTATACAAGGTTATGATCCAAAATGAGCTCACAAGTAAAAATCATCACTCATAAGAAAACACAGTTACCGATGTCGATCAAGTGAGAATTGACGTCGATCAAGCAGGAACTGATGTCAGTCAGGTGTAGATTGAAGTCGATGATGTCGGGCAGGTGGAAATCGACGTCGGTCAAGTAAGAACTAACGTTAGTTAGGTCAGTCACATGGAACTGACATTGGTTAGGTGTAGACTGAGAGATGACCGAGATCGGTCATTGTTAGAATGAAATTTGGGCAGACAGTAAACTGTCAAGGAGTCTCAAATGCCCATGAGGAGGACTGAAATGGTAAGTAAGCCTCAAATTTGTTATTCCCCTTATTTATACTACTTGTTGCTCACTGATGGTCGAAAACCAGGAAGTTTTGAAAAATCAATGTAGGTAGAATCCATGAAATAGTGGGAGCATGGCATGAATGAGGAAACTGATTCCTTAGAAGATAACCAAACGTGGGATTTGGTAGAGTTACCAGTCAGAAAGAAAGCACTGAAAGATGAATGGATTCACAGGTTAAAGAAAGGAGAGAATGAACAAGTGAGATAGAAGGCCAAGTTATATGGTCTTGAGCAAGCTCCAGGATAGTGGTGTTTGAGGTTTGACAGGTTTATGACAAAGCATGGCTTTAGTCAATGTCAATGTGACCATTGTGTTTATTTTACTAGGTTAGATAATGATAGCTACATTATCCTGTTACTGTATCTAGTGTATATGCTTGCTACAGGGTCACACATGCAGGGAATTACTGATCTAAAGGTAAAAGTAGCTCAGACATGTGCCAGGAAGGATTTAGGAGTAAATAAAATCCTTGGCATGAGTATTTCTAGAAACAGGGAAAATCACAGGTTGATTTTGTCTCTAGAGGATTATGTGAATAAGGTAGTGGAGAGGTTTGATATGTAGGATGCAAAACTGGTAAGCACACCTATGGTTGGATAGTTCAAGCTGAGCTATGAAAAATGTCCTAAATCAAATGATGAGGTTAAGTACATGGTATGTACTAGACCTGATATTACCTAAGCAGTGGGAGTTGTTAGTAAGTTTATGGCCAATCTAGGAAAGGAGCACTGGAAAGCAGTTTAGTGGATTCTCAAATATCTGAGAGGGACCAGCAACAGGTACTTATGCTATGCAGGGTCAAACACTTCTCTACATGGATATGTAGATTCAGAAATGGTAGGTGACTTGGATGATAAGAGAATCACCACAGGATATGTGTTCACTGTTGGTGGAACAATGGTTAGCTAGATTTTAGAGTTGTAGAAGGTTATTGCAGTCATGGTGGCTAGCAAGGATAAAAACCCTGTAGATATGTTAACAAAGCTGAGAATAAAGGAGAAGTTGAATCTTAATTCAAATTTTATTGGTCTTCAAGATTGAACTTGAAGAGGGATACAAGCTAGAAACAAAATTAGAGGATGTACAGGTACATGTATAGGTGCAGCTGTTTATCTCCAAGTGGGAGATTGTTAAGTTGTGGAGCTAAAAGCTTCACTGATGTAAATGGTGGAGGTTGTTGAGTGTCAAAGTAACCAACGTCAGTCAGGCCAATTGCAATCGGTCATATTTAGTGTACACAGTAACTGACATCGGTTATGGTCAGCCGGCATCGATCAAACAGGAACCGACGTCTGTCACTTGTGTGTTTCCAGAACTAGTCTAATTTTAGACGGATAGTTAGTTTGCATGTAAAGACTAATTTTAGTCTTGAGTCTGTGTTTCTAAAGATATTTTTTTTGGGATCTATTTAAGAGACCCATGGGGCTATATTGTAATCAAGGACGAAGGACAAGGACGAGATCCTTCAAAGTGTAAGATCAGTTGATCTATAGGGTGTGCAAGATCAGGGAGATCTACATGGTTAGCAAGGTCAATTGATCTGTGGGGTAGAAAGATCAAGAAGATCTATGGGTGTGTGTGTGCAAGGTCAGTTAGATCTATAGGGTAGTAAGATCAAGATCTGCAAGACAACAAGGTGGACTGGAAGTAGGCAACACCAACCATTGGGTTGATTGTCACTGACTGGTGGAGGGAACAACTTTGTGTTTGAGTTGGTTGTAATTGATTGAGAGAGATAACTCTTGAGGGAGAATTATTTTATGCCCAAGAGGTGTGGGAAGAGTGATATTTCTTCATTGTATTTCCTTCTGGAAGAGTGTTAATATAGATTGTATTATTTCTCGTATTTCATATTCTTTGCTATTTCTGAATTCTAGTTACATATTACTTCTGGTTTAATTCCGTGTTTAGTTTCTTATACAAAGGTAATAAAGTGTACTCCTAAGGAGTGGATCCTAACAACAAGTTGACACTGAGTTGGTCATCAAAAAATCAAGAGTTGGTTTCAAGTGAAAAATGACCATTTGAGGCATTACAGAAACATTGTTTGGGATGACATTGAGAATTTAGAGTATTTTTCTAATGTTGAATTATTAAGATATTGAAAAAAAAGAAGATAATGCATTGGAAATATCCACTACCTTGATTATTCCTCATCCCAAGTTTGATAAATATAAATAAACCATTGAGATGGTTTTCCTTCTAGTTTTCCTGACAACTCTAAAAATTGACAAGTTTTCAATGATGATTAACAAATAATCATCTTCCTTGAAAATTTAGATAAAACCTATAATTTAAAGGTATTGATTTAGAATATAAATATTCTACCTCCCAAACATATGAATAAGTAATATATAATGATAATATTAAATATGGTGTGAATCAGCCAAAAGGCAACTAGATCTCCAAAGGTCCAGTTTCACTTAAAGATTTTTTTTATAAACATGATAGGTTTGTCAATAATAATTAAAAAAGAATTCTCAAAATTTAGTTAATTTTAAAAATGTAAATATTAGTTTTGAAGAAAAACATAGGATGGTCAATATTAGAAAATGTTGCTCTTCAGAAGAATGTAAGAAATTTGTATCCCTACTTGGAAATTACATAGATATCCTTGCCTATATTTTTAAAAATTTGAAATATTATAGAGCCATGGAAATGAAACACACTATTACCCTTAAGCTAGGTGTCTAACCATAAAATAAATATAACCAATTTTGATTAAGTTCATAATATGATGAATGTGAGAATCTTTTTTCCCATTCATCATTCCCACTAGGTTACTAACATTATGACTATTTGAAAGCAAAATGTTGAGATAAGGACTTGTGTTTATTTTTTTAATTTTAAAAAATATTCATATAAATAAAATTATACTCTACCTATCATGGTGAAAATAATATAATTTTTTATAGGTTTAGAAATGTTTTCAATGCTCAATGGTTTTTAGGTTATAACTAAGCCAAAGTTACAAGAGAAGATTGATAAAAAAACTACATTCACAACCGCATGGGGTATGTTTTCATACACGAGGATGAATTTTGGTCTCATAAATGTAGGATATTTTTTGCAAAGGGAACACATCTTATTTTTCATTATGTAAAGAATAAAATCACAGTGGTCCACCTTGATGATTTTACTATCTTTTCAAAAAGACAAGAAGCTCACTACAAACATATGGAAAAAATGTTTAAAAGATGTTGAGCCCATGGAATATTGATGTAGAGGTTACAATAATATATTTTAATATTATATTATTCAAGTTACACATTATTTCTCTCACTATTTGACATTAAACCTATTTTGCCTTTTGAACTATAAATCACAAATTCCTTGTACATGAAATAGTCTTACTAGCCTTTTTTGAAAAAAATCACCTTGTACGGATAGGTCCAAATGTACTTTGGAAAACTAAATTCTTTTTGACCCTCCTTTATCTCTATGAGATGTCTAAAAAATTTCATGTCTTCATTCAACCATTTGATCCTTCTTTCTATCCACTTCTTATAATCTACTTGGGCCTATTTAAATCACTGTTAGGCTTTTGAACACACAGTCATGTAATTCCATAATTTCTCATACCTTGTCAACTTCAATTATTCAAAATACATTAATATACCTCACTAAGGTATGTCAAACACCATGTCATATTCCTTAACTTTTATTCTTTCCAACGACACTTGTATTCATTTAATGCATTGTTTTTACATAAAAAATTAGGTTCTTATTGACACTATGTAACTCAATTATAGCATGCAAACCCAAGAAGGGTCAATATAAATTTTTAGGCATTCCATGTGTTTCAAATAAATTTTAAAGTCTATTTAGTTCTATCTTTACCTATTACTCCCTTTTTCAACCTTAAAAACTCCCATGTCACCTCTGTTATGTTTATTTACCACATTATTTTTAGAATCTTTGTATGCGTAGTAATGTGACTTAAGGTCTAATTTTTTTTTGATTTTGATATAGGTTTATAAAATATATTCTTGGATGATAAAAAATAATACACCTTCAAATGTCCTTTGAACTCATTAATACATCTTAATGTATCATTTATACATGTTAGCAACATTTTGTGGATTGACTATCGAGGCATATACCATCACAATAGGAGTATACAATCCTATTTGTGAAATGAAATGAAAACAACCTCTCAAAACACATATTACAATCTAAGAATATTAAATATTCACTCATGTACACTCCTTTTCAAAATCACAATTCATTCATATCATTATTCATGGAAAAACTCATCATAGTCATTAAATACGAAAACATGCAGGATTTATGTCAGACATTCTTCAATATATTCTTACCAACATATTAATGAATACAATTTTATAGATATAATAAACTTGTTAGACCCTCTTAAAAATTACCCACACATCGTAAACGTATACCAATAAAATCATTCTTCATTACACAATTTGACACAGTTAGTATGGAAGTATGCCAAAAAAATTGAGTTTAATACCTTCTCTTTATTCTTGAAAATCTTCCTTCATTGATTATTAGGTATAAAGACTCTAATTTAAGTTTATTATGACAACTCAATACATATGTGGTCTTTTCTCTTCGAAATTATTGCCTATTTTACTATTCAATCACATATCACACAAGGCATGCATATATAATCATATATTACAAAATAATGAAATGAAAGTTCCTTTAACTCATAAAGTACTTTGTATTCTCCCTCTCAACCATATAATGCATTTATTCTTAATGCATTAGATATAACAAGTTTAAATTAACCACATATATCCCAAAATCACATACATGGATTTGAATCCAATTTCTAAAACATAGAATAATGGGATAAAACAAGGTTTGCAAATGAATTACAAAATCAAGAAATATTTCTTATTTACCTTGGGGTTTGATCAACATTTCATCTCTAAATCCACTCTCTAATTATCTTCTCCTATCTAGAATGACCTAGCTCGCTTCACACTAAAAACCACTACTTATTTCAAAATGACTCATAACTAAATTTTCAAACTTACTCAAGTATATTGAGGAAAGTTCTTAACTACCTAAACCCTCTAACAATACTAATTATTCTTAAGACCCCTAATGACTATATTGACTCCTAGACATGAAAATAGACTAATATATACAAGGGGTAGTGATGCTCATGCATCATACTAACAAGAATTGAAATAAAACTTTCCCTAAAAGTTATAACTATCTTGGCTTTGATATTATTTGCAACACCTTTTGTATAGTAGAATCTCCTCCTGGATCCCAAGGTCTATATGTGAAACATAGACCTTTGTGGTGCTTGCCTATGTTGGCTCATCCTTGATTATTATTTTTCTTAATTCCACCTTTGAGGTCATTCTCTTACACTTTGATCTTCAACTGGCTCATCTACAACACCTCTTTATTCTCCTAAAACCAACCTACACATGTAATACAAAAGTTAACAAAAAAAATCTTCTGCTCATCTTCTTAGTAATGCCTCTCTTACTCATGCTTGCTTATGCTTGGTTCTTTCGTTTATAGGAATATTGTTGTTTGTGTCTTATACTCTTCTTAAAGCCTCTCAACCTATACAACCTCTTTATCCTCTTTTTGCTATTGTACCTGATCAATAACTTCTATCTCCATGGCCAATGCTCTCAACTTGCTCATTTTCTCAATAAAGTAATCTAAACTCTCCTTTTTTATGCATGATAAATGATTTGACAAACTTGAAAACAATATTTCTACCTACTCATCTAAAAGTATCTCACCTCTTTCTTCTTCTCTTAGCTAGTTCTTCATATTGGGCATTTGTACTCTTCCAAGCAAGTCTATTTCATGTTGTTCCTCCTTAATTAAGTCTTTTACACCTTGTTCCATCCTAAGTAAGTATTTTACACCTTGATCCATCTCTCATCTAAGCTATCTCCTTGGATCAATGAGCTTATTTAGATCTTTCTCTCTCCTTACGCCTCTTTTGGCTTTCAATCTACCTAACTAAATACTTGAAATCACTTGCAATCTTATTTGAGTAGTCTCTTCAAATAATCTTCAACATACTTTCATTGAATAAATCAAATC
Source organism: Torreya grandis (assembly GCA_037957365.1). Taxonomy (NCBI): domain Eukaryota; kingdom Viridiplantae; phylum Streptophyta; class Pinopsida; order Cupressales; family Taxaceae; genus Torreya; species Torreya grandis. The sequence continues at coordinate 2,560,365 of JARHVA010000135.1, forward strand.
CACAAAATGAAAACAAAGTAAATTATACCTTTACTTCATGAAAATATTCTTCTCCTAGTTCCTAATGTATCTCCAGGGTTTGATACATGATTTAAAGCTTCACCTTCTCATATTCTACTATATTCAATCTCTAACATGAGGTTTACTCTAATTCACCTTTTTTTCATTTACCTTGTAGCCTTTTTCCTAACTAATTTGCATTGTACAGATTTATACACTTGAATATTGAGAATAAAAGTATAGATTAGGACTCCATCTAGTGTCTTTCACATCTCCACAAACTTTTAGGCACTAACTCTTTGTATATCAACACTTACTAGCCTTTTCTTCTTCTAATTAGCCCCATTAGGCCTTTTCAACCCTATCAACAACACATTCCTCATTATATGGTCTGTAATATGCCTCACTAGACTAAAACCTTTTAAATATTATTTATCATGACAAATTCCAACAAAATACCAACTTTCATCACATTTGACTGGTTAAATCGCTAGATATCATCATTTTTGTGTTCTAACCTAGCCTAGGGTTTCTACATACCCGAGAGGCTTATTTTGGGTTTTAAAGATCTTGTGGTGAATTTAAAACCTCCTAAATACCTTATCAATGTATATCACATATCAAGATACCTCTCTCAACTTATTTCTAGGCTTTAACAATAACTAAATTTGCTTAATGCTTAGTTTATCATATCTCTATCGGTATTTTCCTTTACTATGTAAACTTGAGAAGGTTTATCTTCAATTAAAAATGAATATTTTTTCTTTCCAATCCTTTCAAATATTTATCTCAAGTTTTTAGAGCATAAACACACCGTAATCTTGTGTCATGTATTGAATGACTTATTCCAACATTCTAATCTATATAACTTTGTCTTTATACCCACAGTTTGCTTGTATAAAGGAATACAGGCTTTGAATGAACAAAAAAAAGACTTGTCCAAAGCCTTTATGATTTATTCAATAGTTTTTAATCCTCTTTAATTTTATTATACACTATTTTAACACCACTACAACTCCAAGTTCATTCGATGTCTAACATTCAAAAACGTTTCTTGAAGTATTACATATAAACAAGGTATACAATTTTGTTATTGAAGCCCTTCATTCATTTTTGAAACCAAACTAAAGATATATGAGTGTCTAATTACAATGTTATAAGGTAGGGAGTCATCAGTCAATGATTTTTCTCATTATTAATAGAGTCCTTTCTTCATTTGTCCATATTCTTGGATGAACATGCTCAGATTTATAGTTTCAGACCTACATATTACTATATCCTGTTATTCCAAATAACAATATTATGCCAAAATATTATAGGATTTCCAACATATCAAATACATTCATATAATAAGATTTAACACCAACTAAAGAGGTAAATTATATTCAAAACATGCTAGTTTATCCACCATCCACTCACACATTTGTAAATGCTTCTTATCTCAAACCTGCAAGGTATTATTGCTTATAACATACAATCTAGAATCTTGTTCCAACAAAATTATAACATTCTATACATCAAATTATGGTCACAAATAAATATTCAAACATAGAATAGAAGAATCATTTCAAATAAGGAAACTTCATTGATTATATGAATATGTACATTAAAAAGTCTATCTCCTAGATAAGATACAGGGGATTTTGTTTACATTCACTCTACCTCCTTCATATCCATGTCTTCCAAAACTCAAAACTAACTTTTATAACTTCCTAACTCCTATTTACCTCTCTCTCTATGAGATTTGTTATATATAAAATCCAAAACTTATTACACCAAGAAACTATCTTAATAATTAATTTATTGGCAACTACCTTCAAAGACCTTTACATTTACTTTTCTTGGTTTTGACACCTTATTCAATATTTGTACATGAAAAAATATTTATAATACACCTAAAACCTCTTAAGACTAATTTAAATACTCCTATATTCATTTTCCAACTTGACACACCTTAAAATGCTTTAAACACATTTACATAATTCAAATTTTTAAATGCCCAATTTGGTGAGAAAATGCCAAAGGGCCACCTAAGGACATTTTAAACCCTACTAAAGACCCCATTAACTTATAAATGGAACTATGAAACCTAAGACACTTACTCATGATCATATTTACACACTTTACTTGTTGCCCCTACATCATACTCCTAGGGAAGGGAGAAATAAACTCCAATGGACTATTGCATGCTCCTTCCTTATCTTCCAATTTAGGTTCCTTGGATCATCTTTGTCTTTAGATATTGCTCCTTGATTCAACTTCTCCTTCTTATGTTCATCCATACCTCTATCATAGACAAGTCTACCTTCTTTCTTCCACCTCTTGCTTGTATCAACTTGCACTTCATGTGCATTCATCCTTTGCTTTTTGACTCTATCATGTTTTAGATGCCCTAATATACTGATGCTCCACCTACACTTGTTATCGCCACCATGTTTTCAATAAAAACATAGACAAATTCTTACCTACTTGATTTAATTTGATACACTACTATCATCCATGCTTCCTCTTATTCTTTGTCTTCCTTCACAAATTTCTTAACTAATACAACCTGCATTTCCTCTTCATTTTTCACCTTGTCATCATGAAATACTTGTTGAAGTGTTTCTATCTCCCTCTATATCTGCTCAACACTCACATATGTAAACTAAAAATCAGATTTCTCATATCCTTCATTGATTTACACCTCTCTTTCTATGCCATCATTGAGGCCTTCAAGTTAAACTCCTTTTTTATCATTCTCTTCACCTAGCTAGCTACCACTACCTTCTTTATTCTCACTCAAATGCATCACATTACCTTCAAGGTGATGTTCACCCATTTTTTATTTATGTTGACCACTCAAATAAATCTTGTGCATCTCTATCTTGAGTTTATTACAAAGCAATCTCTTTTGTTCTCTTTCCTTTCTCATAGCTTACATCCTTCTTATCTTGACTAGTAGTTTGATTGTCCACTTGAGTGACTTCATTCTCATTTCCCATACATAGTATGGGATCTCCATTTATCTCACTTATTATATCATTACTAATAATTTATCCATTTATTGCCTCATATCTTGCATCTCCTTCTCCATCTCTATCCTCTTCTTCTCTTTATGGTAGCTCTCATCCTCTTTTCCCTATTTTTTATTTTCTCTCTTTCCTCTTCTCCTTGAATATTTCTAATAACTCTTTGGTCTCATATAGAGCTATACCTCTCTTTGACAAGCCTTATCTCACTTTCCACATCATGATCATTCACTTGGTTTGTCTTCTCTCTCTCTCTTGACCTCAACTAGGTCTCTATTCTTGTCCTTTCACTAGGACTCTCTTCTCTCTTATAAAGCTCACCTATGATCTCTATCTTATTATATTATCAATAAATATCAATCATTCAAGCCTTCAATTGGATTCAAGGATACTACCAACCTTATCTCTCACATATAACTGAATATTATTTCATCAACATATCAAAAACTCAAATGAATACAAAACAACACATGTACCTTTAAATTGATGTTTGTCCTTGTCCTCTTATTGAAGAGTATTTATTGTGCTTTGATACCAAATGATGTAGAACATCATTCACATATTCTACATACCAAGCCTTCACACTTGTAGTATAATACTTTCATGCTTAATTCTCATTTTTTCTTCTTTGTTAATTCTCTTTCTATGCCATTTTTCTCTCTATACTCATTGTCAAAACATTTTGTTTTCATACTTCATGCCTATAGGCCCTATATATATCTATCATAAATTCACACATATCACCCCACTCACTTTCACCTTCTATTTCATTCACCTCACTCTCTTATTTCCTTCTCTTTGTGATTTACTCCTTTATACTTCTTGTTGCTCCCAACTATCAATTCCTTCTCTCAGTGCTTCCTTAACTCACCTCTGAGTATTTATAGGTTTATTGGAATATATTTCATATATTTCATTGTCTTTAACTTGGTCTAAATCCCTAATCTATTTCTAAAATCTCTAAAGTAACCATGGCCTTTTTTCTATTGTTAATGTAGCATTTTTTTTGATATTTCCCTCTATACGGTCACGTATAGTAGAGCCTTGTAAATGTGATGATATTTACAGATACACAAATGATGCAGAGTCTACCAATAAATTTCCCTTCATGAACTAAAATAATAACCTCTCTCTCACATACCAACTCTTACCTCTACAATGTTAACTTGCTCTAGTTCTTTCTTGACTTGCTTTGGCTCTTAAACTCTGCTTTGTCTTGTCTTGCTTGATTCTTGGTTTTTAATATTTATTTCAATACCCTATATATATATATATATATATATATATATATATATATATATATATATATATATATATATATATATATATATATATATATATATATATATATATATATATATATAATTTCTTCTCTAATCAATCTCTATGTCAATTACCTATCATATTCTCAAATCCTCTCAATAGCTTCTATTAACCCCTCCTTTATCCTTCATTATTCTTATGGGTCTTACTTGCTTCAAAGGTGTGGTGACTCATTAAAGGGTTCATGGATTTATTAATTTTTGTTTTAACCTTATTAAAATTAAATTTGTTTTATTTTTTTTGTCTTACCAACTTTTCAAGACAATCTCCCTCTCATTCTCCACTTTTCTTACTATGATAGGGTTATTTATGAGCCTTTTTTTGGCCTTTTCTTCAAGGTATGGCCATGTATGGATGCCAACCAAAAAACCAAACATAATTTTAGAGAAATTATATATAATTCCTAATTTTCACAAAGTCTCAGGTCTTTTTTCAATTACTTTATTACTTTTACAAACCCTTTTAGTACTCTCTTTAGCCCTTTTAGGTCTTTAAGGCCCTCTATTTCAACACAGTCTGTTGTGTAAGTACTAGTACGTATGAAATAGTTTCAAAACCTAGAAAATATATTTTAAAACCTAATCCCCCTTCTATCTAAAAAGTATCATAGGATTTTTCAAGTGTAATCACTCATAATCCTCATTATTCTAAAGAAACCCTCGCACAGGGTTGTCTTCAGACCCTGTAACTCGAGTGGGTATAAAATTCTCATTCAAATATTTTAAATACTTTCATAAGACTATGAAGAGTTTTTAGGGTTTATATATCCTCCAGTAACCTTTAAAAATAATTTATTTCACTTACATATTCCTATATCTTGTTATTCTCACAATTTTGAAATGAACTCTATGTTGATTGTATAAGTTCAACTAATATTTACACACCTGTTAGGAGATAGAAATGATTTATAGGATTATTTAAGGTTTAAAAAATTTGGTGAAGTCTTATCACACATTTTAAAAATAATATACACCCTCTATTGATATAAAAATCTTCTAAATCCATTATTGTTTTCTTAGATCTCTTTACACACAACTTGACTGTGTGAAGGTTTTTATCAACACAGTCCTGGTATAGTATTTATAATGAAAACTTATGTGTTTAAGGAAATTGAATTAAAAAAATATCCTTTATATTCTTCTAGGAACACTCACCAATATGCACGTTATAATGTTCATTCATCCTATGTATGATCCTATTTTGCAAAATGTATGACTCTTCTTAATATTCAAACACATGTGAACAAAATAGAGTTTAGATCTATCTTTAGGTTTATTATCACAAAGATATGAACACAAATTAATATATGATAAGGATTTTCAAAATTAAAGGTAAATTAACTTACCATATCCTCCATAAACTTTAGGGACCTACCATTATTGTGACTTGTCATTGTTCTATCCTTCTTTGATGTTTCAAAAACATTAGTTTGACTATGAATATACATTTAGAGAACTACTTTGTAAGAAGTGTGTTACCATTAAATTTAAATAGTCATAATAACTTTTATAACTCTAATAAAGTGTTTAACCATTATGCATAAATAATCATATCAATCTTTCTGACTTGGTTTATAATCTATGTGAATACAATCTTGATAGACAAATAGATAATTCATTACAAATGCATAATACAAGATCTATAACTTAGTTATAAAAATAAATAAATTATCATACTCTTTTTATTTTGGGCTCTTTAACATTTCTAATTAGAATAAAAAACCCCCATTCTTTCCTCATTAGATGATTCTCCCACAAAAATAACTACTACTTTTTATTGTCAAAAACTGATGTAACTACCTATTCATTCTCTATTATACATTGAAAGGAGAGTATTTAAACTACCTTAACCACTTATAAAGTAAAAATAAACCTAAAACACTCTTGAGGACTCCTAAGACACAAGGTCATATTATCTTGACCTTTCACCACATCAAAAAAATTGAAAAATGATACAAAATTTTCAAATATTTGAATTGGCCTTTTAGGTAAGAAAATGCCTAAAGGGCCCTAATTCAAATTTTATAAAGATATAAAACCTAATATTGAATCATAGAGACCTAAAATTATCTAAAAAACCTAAAACAAAATCTAAAACATGATATTTGACTTATATACATAATGTGATAGTGAGGCTCCTGCATCATATTACTGAGGAGCAAAAAATGTTTTCATGAAAGTTAAAATTTATGTTGAATTTGATATCCTTTGTAGTATCCTTATCCATTTACACATACACATACATACCAAGGCCTATTAAAAACATATAGGCCTTTGTGATGCTTGCTCATGATGTCTCCTCCTTTTTTGTTCTTTCACTTGTTATTCCTCTTGCTTTGCATCTTCCCAATTAGTGACAAATATTGATCATTCTCTTTCTTCCAATGAAATAAAAATTAATAAAACATTTCAATTAAAACCAATATTTTTTTACTCTCTTGAAGTTATCCTTGTCTTTTGGTGACCATCACTTCTTCTTGTTGGCTCAAGATTGTTTGCAATGCAAACTCAGTTGCCATGATGATTTGTTGGTATCTTATGAGATTCAAATCCTTTGACTCCTATATGATAGGATGGCATATATATTATTATTATATTTTACACTTATTTTCATCACCTTCATATTATATTGGTGATAAACAAAACACCTTCACCTATTTTATCTCTATTCTTTCAAACACTTCAACGTGTGCTTCTTCTTCCTTCTCTACTATTGCACCTTCACATGTGTCAAACACCTCATTATATGTTGTTTTACCTTATTATCCTTCCATAAACACATTAATTAGCCTCAATTTACTCTCATATAGTACATATTGATCAATTTTCAAATCTTAATACTCATCAAACATAATATGAAAACTATTACCTTGTATCAGAATACTCACCATGGCAATTGATAGTATTAGATGCAATCTTGATCCAAATTGAAGAAGGGATGATAGAAAAATAACAAGGGTAACTCAAAGGTATAAAATAATAAGTGGATTTTATTGAAATTTTTATTCCATGTGTAGGTTATGGGAGGAAAGAAAAGGAACACCAATTACCACTAAATGGGAAGATGCAAAGCAAGAGGAAAATCAAGAGGAAGAGCAAAACATAGAGAAGCAAAAGAGGAGAAAAGCATAAAAATATCTTATATGTTTCAAATATGCCTTAGGATCTAAGTGGACATAAAATTTAAATAAGGATTTTGTAAATAACATGATTGCTAGATCACTTATAACTTTCATGGGAAAGTTTTTCTTGCTCCTCGGTAGTATGATGCAGGAGCATCACCTACCACATTGTAAATATTAGTCTATTTATCATTTTGAGTCTTTTTTGAGTCAGTTTAGGTCATCTTAGGTTTTTAGGGGTCTTTTATAGTTTCTAAGAGTAGATCAAATTTGAATTTGGATTATATTGGCATTTTCTTGCCAAATCTTTAAATATGAAAATTTGAAGTTGTAGTCTAAAGTTTGAGCAAATGGTCATGTTAGTAGGTGGTAACTATAGGGTTTTCTTGTGGTTCAAGTTTCAATTAACACCAAATTTCATAAATTACTCACATGATGAGTCACCTAGGTTTTTATGTTAGGAGTTAAATAGTTTTGTACTTCTCAAATGTGCAAAGAGAAGTTAAAAGTTAGTTATAGTCTATTTTTGGATTAGATAGTAGTGTTGGTGTATGAATAATTAAATGTATGAGAGAATGGAGGGTTTGGAGTGGAATATGTAACTAAAATAAAACCCCAAGAATTTATATAAAAATTTCATTATAAGAAGTGGATTTTGTTGGCAGACTATTGTAAAGTCTATGTATGCCAATACATTAGATGTGCAATTAGATCATAAGAGGAGAATGTTAATAAAGACAAGTTTTGAGTGCTTTGAATATGTTGGTAAGTTGTATTCAATAAATTTTTTATGTTATTATGTTCTATGTAATGGTTTTCACATGCATATATGAATAGTTTAACACAAGCTTGCATAACCTGTAATATTGACATTCGATGTAAGGTCATGAAAATTGATAGGAAACAATCAAATGTAATAAAAAGAAGAATTAAATAAAGTTTAATAATATATATATATATATATATATATATATATATATATATATATATATATATATATATATATATATATGATTATTTTAAGTGTATTTTGATATTTTTTTAATGCTTCAATAGTTGTGAAGTAATTCAAACATGCAGTCCCTTCCTAATGCAAATATACAGAGATGACTATGTAAATAATATGATAGAGGAAGTTTTAAAATTGAAAAGTTCCATTAATATGACTAAGTTATAAGGTTGAACATATGTGTCTAAAAATTGAGAAGGTTTTTATTTGTTTTCTAAACTTTTGAGTGAAGGTTAATTCATAAAAATACTCTGTGTGGCTTGTATGGAGTATGAACAAACTCTAAGCATGCCTTCTAGGATAAGGATCATAGGTGAATCAAGTTAATAACCAAAATTTATTTTTAATATTTATTTTTAATATCATTAAATTACACTACATGGTTTTTGCATGTATAAGTGAAACCACTAATACAAACTTGGGAATTGTTCAGTACCCACTTACAGTCTAACTGTGTATAAAGAAAACATGATAGAATAGGGTTTCTAAAGAGACCATGAACATTTAGAGGAAGTATGAGAATATAGTTTAAGATAAAATAATTTGTCACATAGGTATACAAATCTCCAATAACCCTAGAATCTCTTTTTTCTCCCTGTAGACTTACATAGACTAGTTGAACACACAATCCAATACATAGTGGTGTAGAAAAGATGAATAAAAGTCTCAAAGTGAGAGTTCAATAGTTGGAAGAGGTATTATAACATGGTACAAAGATTAAAAAACCATAATATTTATTTTTAAGACATTAGAGAGTTTTAAAAAAGAAAAATCCACCTTCTTAGGTCTTGCAGACCTAGTCATAACCCTATCTATGGTTTTTATACAAGAATGTGTGTAATAGGAGAGTCTATTGGTGAAAAAAGGCCAAATTTTGATATTTATTAGATAATAAGGTGGTATTTGATATTTATGAGTTTTTAATATGTATATATATGGGACAAGTATGAACAAGGTGATTGTGTACTAATCATGGTTATATAAGACTTAAAAATACTACTAAATCTATCATGTCAAAAAAAGAGTAGACTGTATGATAGATAGTTGTAAAGACAGAGCTTGTGGATTGAGTAGCAATAAAATAAGAAATTTTAAGCATGAAATAAAAAAATATAGAGTCAAATAATAAAACTTAAATGATAAATTTAAACTCAAAATATTACTGTGAGAACTAATTTTTTCTGTGCATGCATTAACAAGGTATAAACAAGCCAAGAAAAGTTGCAAAGTATGAAAGCGCCAATAAGGTAACTAGTGATGTATTGAAAGATCAAGAAGTAAAAATAGAGCCTAGTTGAAGGAAGATTGAAGGTAAAGGTAAAGGATTTAATAAATATTTGATGTGTGAGTGTAGATATCATGAAGAAGAGGCTCAAGATAGAGTCTTCATGATGGAGGAAGAAAAGTAGGTCAACCATCCATGAAACAAGTTGACTTGAATCATGAAGTGGATGAAAATGAAGACAAATAAACAATGAGACAATAGCATAAGGAAATGTATGTGGATTATTCTAGTTTGTATGAATCCTTGAAGAAATAATATGGCTTTGATGCTCATCAAATGTATAGAGAAATGGTTAAGGAGGTTACAAAGCAAAACATAGACTTGTAGAATGCAGTAGTGATGTCCAAGATAAGGGAATTAATAAAGGAAAAAATAAGTCAAGTATAAAGAGACACTCCATATGATGAAGTTGTAGCTATTTAGGTTTAAGTACAAGTTGTATATGAGGGATAAACCATGTAAAGAGAAGGAGAATATGCATTGGTGAATGATGCAAAGAAGAAGAGTGAAGCATATAGATCACATGAAGGTGATTAGAAGTAAGAATAATAATCAACCAAAGAGGAGAGTTGGAGAATGAATTAAGGGTATGAAAAATAACATGTTTACTTTAATAAGTTGTATCTTGTATCTTGTAGGTATAACATGGAGGAATCAAGCAATAAGTAAGATAAGATACAAGTGTGTCTCACAAGAGCATGCACACATACAAGTTGAGTTGGTTAGAATAGAAGATAAACTTTCTAAAATACTCAAGTAGGCATTGGGATCCAAGAGACCAAGCAATGTAAATCAAAAGTTAGCATGTGAAGCACATTAATGCAATAATGTCGATAACTTTTAGGGAAATTTTTTCTTTTCCCCTTGGTAGTATGATGTAGGGGCATCTTAAGTGGTCTCCATTTTTTAGTAGGTTTAGTTAGTATAAGTCCAATAGAATGTGTTTGTAGTGGTTAGGGTATTTAAGTATTATTTAAATTAAAATTTGAGTCTATGTTGTGATTTCTTACCAAAACAACATTTAGGAAATTTGAATTTTGTTCTTAGTCTTAGTTGGAGTTTTGTGATGTAATTGAGAATAAAATGTTGTGGTTTGCTCCTAAATGGGTCTAAAAATGTGTGTCATGTAAAAATCATCCATAAGGTGGCATATAAATATAATTTATAATTTAATTACTATGTTTTTTAGTTACCTATAGAGATAATTATCCCAAGAAGGTAATTATAAGTTTTCCTTTAAAAATGTTGTAAAGTTCTATGTTTTGGTATGATCTCTAGAGTAGTGATAAGGGGTTGGATTAGAAGAGTATCATGTGGTGGAACCCCAAATGAATGAAAAGATACTTATTTTTATAAACTAACTCTTAGAAATTTTATTTCATCTAGTTATTTTGTCTTATTTTGAAAACTAAGTTGCAATAAATAATGGTAATCTTGCGTATGCATGGAGTGAAAGAACAAATAGTGTTTAATGTTTTATTTTTTTTCAAATGAGAAGTAAATTCTAGAGGATAATAGAGAGATGTAATTTGATTTAAAAATAATGTGTTTAGATGAAATCCACTCTCCTGGTACCCTATTTTGTTAGCATTCTATGTTGGAAGGAAGTCTAAGTGTGTATTATTTTGGAGGGGAAAAAATTATGTAGCATGTTGAATCATATTAATGTGTTTTTAATCCTTTACTTGTATGAATATAAGGTTCCTAAAACCATGCATTTAATGTTGGTTAATACTGACTATGGAGAACAATACAGACCCTATGATCTCTATTTGAGGTGAGAAAGAATACTAGGCAAACATCTTAAGTAAGGAAGAAACTTGTGGGAGGTAGTTTGGAAAGTGTTATTGTTAGGTTAGTTTTGTTACCTTATTCTTAAGACTCTCAATGTAGAGATAACATGTTATCATGTTGTGTTTGATAAAAAAACTAAACTCAGACTTGTAACACCTTGTTCTTACATACACAATCAAGCCATTTCTAATGGTAAACATGGCAAAGATAAGTCACAGGTGGTAAGTATTGATTGTTTAGGGTGTGTACACATAGTGCAGAGGTTTTTCAATAATTAAGAAATTTTAAAACCCTATTAGAACCTTGAGACAACATCATGTCTCCTTAATGGTGTTTACAGTCTTGTGTCTGTATATATAGTCAATAAATTCTATTAAAATAATGAACAAATATATTAAAAAGTGTTGGTTATGATTGGAGGAGGAGTGTTGAGTCATGATATAAGTTAACAATCCTTTGGATTCCATTGAAACATGTTTATGAAAGTGTAAACTCAAAAGACCCCTTCTCAGGTTTGTAGACTCTCAGTTATAACCCTATTTAGGGTTTCAATACGTAAACATCAATATCTCGAGCTCCCACTAAACAAAAAATCTGATTTTTGGTTATTAATTGGGGGAAAATGTATGCTAAAATAATTTTTTAAGATTTAAGTTTGTACAGAGACTTGAGTATGGTCTAAAACTGATTGTTAGCATAAGGAGTTAAGAGATACCTAATATGCCTATACATAACCTAACAAAAGGATAAAAAAGAGGTTTAAAGATAATTTAAGCCAATAATATTTATGAAAAGTAATAAATGGATAGAGGGTTGTCAAAAGTAGGTATATTTTTCCAAAGAGAAGTTTTACACATCTGTACTAGCCATAAATGTGAAAAAAGGCTAGTAGCCAGCCTATGTAACAAGAAGGAAACAATAAGAATAAGTTGGTGTATTCTTTAGTGAAGTGTGGATTGAATAGGGGGAATAATAATGTGTTAAATAAGTTCTTAATTGGTTATATGAACCTTGTAAGTGTCAAGAATCTATGAACCATGCCTTGATTATTTTGTGCATGTGCCATAATCATAAGAGAAGTATATGAAAGAAGACAGGTGTGAAAATTGACAAGAGAATGAGACAAGAACCTGATTTGTTATTATGTCAAGAACATAAAATATTGAGTGAGGTCTATATATGAGATTGTCTAGTACATTCAAGAAAACAAGTTCTTATGTTAAAAGAAGAGACATAAAGATTTGAAACCTAATGTTTAAGAGAAATCAAAGAAAGGTAGATTTTTCAAGTTAAAGAAAATCAAAATTGATCAGAGCTAGATAAAAAGGGTAGAGGAAGGAGATGTGTGTTCTTGTTTTCATCTATCATAGGCAACATTGAAGCACCTCTACATCAAATATCTTTGAATCCAAATAAATTAGCATTTTGGAATCACTCAAGGAAATATTCTAAGTTATGTGGTGTCCAAATAAGGAATAAAATGGACCCAAAGAGAGTTGAAGCTATCCAAAAATTGTCTCTTCCTATAATAAAACTTGGTGTTCATTATTTATTCAATAAAGTGAATTTTATGAGGATATTTATACCTCATTTTTAAAATTTGATAGGAATATAGACAATATTATGAAAGAAAAGGCTACATTCAAATGGATAAAAGATAGAAATACACTTTCAAAGAAATAAAGACTATCAAAAAAGATTTCATAAATTATTATTATTATTCAAAGCACACACTTTATACCATTTTTATATAGAATAATGATGAATGGATATAATCACTTATCACCTTTATGATCTATGTATTTAAATATCATGAAATTAATTAATCTTGATTCAATAATTATTATTACATGGTGGTCAAGATAGTAAATAAAATTAGATATTATATCTTAGATTATGAGACCATTATGATGGTCTTTGATACAATTGTCAATACTGTATTAATACAATAAGAACTCAGTTCTAAAAGAGTATATTGAATAGAAAAGGTGCAATAAAATTATCTTGGTATCAAGTCAATTAATATTTTTGTGTGGGTGTATCCTATGTTAACTCATATAAAATAATGATTCCAATAAATATGATTGTGATTCATCACAAGAAGAAGATGTACATGAAGAAATACCTTTAGGCTTACTCATTGGCTCTAGTGATGAAAGATATTCTAACATCGCCTAATTTTTGAGTTATGAATATTGTCCCAAACATATGAATTCTAAAGAGAATAAAGAAGTTAAGTTAAGATCTTCCAAGTTTGTGTTATGGGATAAAACTCTTTTCAAAATGGTTAATTATAGTTTTTTCTTAAGGTTTGTTGATAAGGAGTCATAGAAAATATTGCTATAGTAAATTAATCATCAAACATGTGGAGGCCATTTTTACACACCTATAGAAACATAAAAAACCATAAGAGCTCATTACTATTGGCCCACACTTTTCAACGATTTTAAAGAATGGGTTTAAAGATGTGAAGCATGCCAATAATATGTTGTGAGATCAAAACCTAAACTATTTTTGCTCAAGCCAGTAATGATCAAAGAGTCATTTAAATAGTGAAGTTTGGATTTCATTGGTATTTGAAACCCATATTAAAGTTCAAGACACACACAGGTTCTCATGTACACAAACTACTTCATAAAATGGGTTGAGTCCATCCATGTGAAGCAGACTACTTCTGAAGTAGTATGCAACTTTATCAATGAGAACATTTTGTTCTTTTTTGGTATACCTTAGAATATTTTAAAAGATAGTGCCTCTAATTTATCCTCATATGAACTCATTGGTTTTTTTTATGTGTATGGAATTTATTTGTCATATTCCTTATATTATTACCCCAAGGTGATGGAAAAACTGAGTCAAGTAAGAATAAAATTATTACTACTATAATATGATAGATGAAAATAAAATAATTTAGCACAAGACACTATAAAACACATTTCGGGTTGATGGAATCACTCCAAAAAAATTCTATTGACATGTATCCATTTCATTATTTTTATGTAATATATGTGGAAACCCCATATTTTATGGAGTTACATGTGTTGCACTTAAAATGAGCCATAAAAGATGAGAATTTTAGAAATTTTATAGATAAGAGGATTGTGCACCCAATTAAACTGAAAGAAGAAAGGATCAAGGTCATTGATTGGATCACTGAACATTTGAAAAAAGTGAAGAAAATATTTGACACAAGATCCAAGAAGGAATATTTAAAAATTGTAGATCTAGTTCTTCTTTGGGATAAGAGAAGAAAACTAAAAGGTATCCATGACAAGTTTGACTCTTTATGGACGGGTACCTTCAAGATCTATACTTTATGTATAAATAATACATAATATACTACCTAGTGCACAAATATGGAACATATATTCCATTTCCATACAACTTGTAATATTTAAAATTTTATTTTTAGTGAAATCAAGTTGTCTTCTATAAGTACATGAGTTAGGATTTTGTTGTGTTTCATTTTTTGAATTGTATTTTTTCATTTCCATAATGTTACCTTTCATTTCATTTTGGTGTGTTTCTATGTTTATATTTTGTGTATCCATTTTGTATTTGTAGTAATTTGTTAAGAAGTATTGAAATAATGATTTGACTTTGTAGCCCAATGGATAAGGCACTAGACATTGAAACTAAGAAATTATGGATTTGTATTTTTCCATCCAATTCCCCAATAAGAGACACTTATTTTCACCAAAAAATGAAATTCTTGAAAATTCCCAATTTTATTCTAATGCATATATAACTTCTCAAATGAATTTTGAGTATAAGCACTTAGTGAAAAATATTACATTTCTTGCCTTAAAATTAACTCTAAAGGTTTCACATGTTTTTTAGATTGGGAAATTTGTAAATTTCCCAAGGTTCATGAAAAACACAAAATATGTGAAATGTGCATAGCTATGGAAAAATTTGAAACATGCAAAAATGACGTAGGAATGAAGATGATTTGAGGTGTGCATAGTGCATGAAGTACATAGATTGTGAGTAGTATGCAAAACTTAGCTAAAATTAAATGTGCTTGATGTATTTCAATAAATTTAAAAAGTTTTAAAAGTCTATAGAGTGTGGGAAACATAGGGTAGTGGTGGGAAATTTTGATAAATTTATAATAAAACAAACCTAATAACTTGGTCACATCTTCTAGGAACCTAAAGAAGGTTATAAGAGTGAAAAATGTTCAAAAAGTACATGAAACATATGATTGGAGTGGGCATGTAAGTGAACAATGTAATTTAATTAAAAAAACATGTTTTAAATATACATAAGGCATTATCAAGGTTCTCGCTTGCATGAAAACTTCTGAAGATATCTCATGTGACTCTTGTGGACCTAAATGCATCCTTAGATGATTTAAATTACACACCATCCCTTTGATTCTCATTTTCAAGGTTGGTATCATCTATGTTTCTATTCCCTTATCATTTTAATCATCTTATTTGTTTTCCTTGCCTAATTTTCATTGTCATATTTCTCATTTTCATCCCATCCTTCTACCTGGGATTTGTAATGACCATGTTGTGCTTACCTTTACCCATTTTCCATGCCAACTTGAATCTCATGAGTTTTAAATCATGTTCATACATTTCACATAAAATATCACGATTTTTAAGCTATACAGAGCATTTCATTCTTGGGAGGTGATGTAGGTACCCAAAATTTTTGGTTGAACCATACAGAGCATAAAAAATATTTTAGGTTGAAATTTCAACACTTTTATGACCAATGTGGCCCTTGATTTACATCCATATAACACATTATGTCCCTAATTTCACACAAAAATTTATAATTACCTTCCAAGGCTAACTTCTACCTAACCAAGCCTCTAAGGATGAAGTTTAAGTACACGGGGTAAGAGCACATTTCCACTTGGGAGACAAATATCCTTGAAATTTTAATTATAAATATTGGTCATGTTAACCTTGATGAATTTTGGGAAATAATAAATAAGGTAATCATTCTAAAACTAGACAAGGCATAATTGATAACACATTTTCACATGCCACTATATTTCCAACCTCAGCCCAAGGCATAAACCTAGTACTACCCTATGTGAATTACTAAAATCAAGAGACAAGGGAAATTAAGTATGTTGATGATGTATCAATGGCTAAATTGAATGGGAAATAAAAAAATAATAACTTTTGGAATAACATTGCATGAAGAGATAGTGGTTATGAGCGAGGAAATTACACAAGAGTTCTAAGATTAGAACACTTACAAATTATTTAACATGGTCAATCAAGTTTGGACAAAATAGAATAGGATGGGTCCCTCCAAGCTTCCTAATTCTCTATTCAGTTCATAATTTTATGCTAAAAAAAATTCAAATATGGTCACATTTTTTAATAGGGTAATGGGGAACCTAACCACATGTGAGTTCTATTAACGAGTGTGAATTTTTATGAAAATCATCTATGAATGAAATTAATTAATTTATACCCTACATGAATAATTACTAAATATAAAAACCACTCAAAAATTAGATATAAATTAATATATGGTATATTTAATTGCAACCCTAATGGTGTGGCCTAGTCTCACTAGAAATGGATAATTCACCCTTGGAATATTGATTTATACTACCTTCTTCATATCACTTATGAGAAGGAGAATAAAAACTTCAAGAGGGTCAATTATGCATTCTTTATGATGATAGTGAGGACTCTAGTGTCATATCCCACTTTTAATGTTTTTAATAATGTGAATTCAACACCTTTGTAATCAGACCTATTTACTACTTCTTTTGGTTGAAATTTCTATTTATTTCTATGTTGTACCTGATTTATAATGTTATTTATATTTAATCAGTTCAGTGATTTAGTTTTGATACTTCACTTTTTACAATTTTTTATAATAGTTATTAGCTATAGTAGTTTATATTTAATATTTTTTATTCATGTACTATTGATGCTTGTTTGCATGTTTTTAGGTAGTATCATCTGATGTGGATGAGCTAGGCCCGAGGGAAAAATAATCTATCTAGAAGATGATGTAGAAACATACAAATATATATATATATATATATATACATATATATATACATACATATATATATATATATATATATACATATATATATATATACATATATATATATATATACATATATATATATACATATATATATATACATATATATATATATATATATACATATATATATACATATACATATATATACATATACATATATATACATATACATATATATATATATACATATATATATATATATATACATATATATATATACATATATATATATATATATATATATATATATATATATATATATATATATACATATATATATATATACATATATATATACATACATATATATATACATACATATATATATACATATATATATATATACATATATATATATATATATATACATATATATATATATATATATATACATATATATATATATATACATATATATATATATATACATATATATATATATACATATATATACATATACATATATATACATATACATATATATATATATATATATATATATATATATATATATATATATATATATATATATATATATAGGTATAATGAATGAAAGACAAAATATTCCACCATTACCTTGCTTCATAATGTGTGATACCTATGTTTATGGTGCAAGTGGGAATTTTGGGGACAAATAAATGGATTCCTCACTCCCCTATGGTTAAATACTCTCTCTCAATCTTTCCAAGTTACAAGACTTAAAATAATGAAAAAAAATCTCTTCATTAATGTTTAAAACCAAAATTAATTTCACAGTCCTATAATTGGGATCACAATTTTTTCACTCTACACTTGTAGGCCTAAAGCTCTACATTCTTTATTTTCTCTTCACCTCTCTATTTTATGATATGGAACCCATCCTTTACTATTGGGATCCTTTTTTTCACTTTTAACTCTGAATACACAACTTCCCTAAAATCATATTACAATTTGTGGCCTTTGAGTTAGTTAAATTATCACAAGACAACAATTCTTGGATCTTTAACAGTGAATAATTACTGACATAAGTGAAATCCTTCCTTATGGCTAGCTTTAACTGATAGCTCTCATTGATAACTTTCCAAAAAGATAAAAAATGCCTAATTTGGTGATCCCATGTAAATGATAGGGTCAATTTAAGTTCTTAGTCACACTTGCACTATCTTATGACCCATGTGAACAAAGGCCATTAATAATTGATAGGATTGTGACACATGTCATGATCTAGAGTCCCTTAAGTAATAAAATTACAATGATCTCTACTAGTATTGTACTCCATGGAATCATGGATTTATTAAATATAGTTCAAGATTGGTCACACATATACATATATGTTTTAGTCCCCACCTTGAATTATGACTAGTATGAAGTATCCATGATTTTGACACTATTCATAATATTGAACTCCTAGACTTACGTAATCAATTTTTGAACTATTATCCCCATGAACAACTTTTATTGTGACACATGTCCATTTTTAAAACAATCCATGAATTCCATATGGTCTCTATAATCCCATGGATTTGCTGAGGCCATAGAGTTTGTGAGTTTTTTATGATTTAAAAACATCAATAAATACATGTTCTGTGGATTATATTGGCCATTCTAAAGGCTGAAAATATATCAAAAATTTCATTCCACTTAATAGTCTCATAAAATATGATGTGGAATCTGATGAGGCCACTAATTTCTTACTTTTATAGCCTCATCCATGCTTAGTCTATGTCTTTTTCCATGTAAATCCCATACCTATCTATCACTAATGCAAATGAATGAATGAAGTTATGATTTTGCATGCTCATTAGTATATATATGTGTTATGTTATGAATTATTGATGATTTTCCTTGATTTAATTATATTGGTGTGACTTTATCTAATAAACATTTGAAGGGTCATGAAAGGCTACAGGATCTTGCTAGGCCATAACTACTACATGATGCCTGTAGTAATTGCAGGCCTCACCTATAGGTTGCCCATAGCCATTGCAGAGTGCCTATAGAAACTATAGGATTCACCTATAGGTTGCCCATATCCACTACAAAATACATGTAAAAACTATAGGATCCACCTATAGGTTATCTACAGCTACTATAGAATACCCACAACAACTATAGGCTTCACCTACAGGTTACTTGCAACCACTACTGAATGCTTGAAGCAACTGAAGGTTTCATCTATAGGTTATCTTGGGAATCTTGTAGACACATCCAATTATATTAGGGAACCAAATGGATGATTGGAAAGAATCATAGTTGTTATACAGAATCCCTATATACAAGGAGATATTGGATGTGCTACCAAAGATGGGAAAGATAAGGATAATGATAAAAGACAAAAGGAAATAAAACAATATGCCTTGTCTCTAACCCAGTCAAACCTAGAATAAGTAACTTTGGTTACTAACCACTTGAAGGTTGATTGGGGTAGTTTCTAAGTATTATTTTTTCCTAGTTTGGTGTTTTTGGTTATGAGTCAATAAATTGCCTTCTGTATTTAAAGGAATAACCTAGATCAGACTAGGAGTTATATAATTTTGAGAAAGTAATAGCAGAAGTTTTTGAACTATAGCATTTGTATTCAGAATTGAGTAATGAGAAATTTGAATTTGTAATAAGTTTTTGAATTCTCTCAAAGAGGGATTGGAGCTCAGTTCTGAATGAGGAAGGCCCCCCTCAGAATGAGCTGTTGTGAATATCCTAGCCATATTTAATTATTAGTGTGTTGTGTAAGTTGATTTTACTGTTAAGTTTGATTATGTAAGGGTGATGCACGTATGGTACATAAATGTGGAATAGTTCTATTATTTGGTCACAGTAGTTTCATAATATATATGTCTAGTAAATTTAGCATAAATTCATTGCACTGCAACTAAAAAATCAAGTTGATTTTCAATTAGTAATGCATATATAGTGCTGACACTCTTGAAAAGCTTATGCACCTTGGGTTGATAATTATTTTTTAATCAAACAGGTGAATTTGGAAATCACTGGGTAATTATTTTGCACAATAGACTGCATCGGCCTATGGGTTAAGTGTGAAAACTTAATGAGAATGGGGCCTCTATTAGCTTTGTGAACATAATAATATAAGTGTGAGTGCTATGGAACTTAGTGAATATATATATATATATATATATATATATATATATATATGAATATATGAGGCTACTATGAAACTTAGAGAAGTAAGTGTGTGGCCCCATAAAAAATAAACTTAGAGATTCAAATAGAACGTGACCCAAAAGAGATCAAGGTGAATTTGGTGTCCTTAAAATGTGACCCATTAAATATAAATGTGAACCCTATAACCTCAAAATGTAACTTGAGAACCTTATTAAAATTACTCAAAACTCCTAGTATGTTTTTAGTTGATACAAGATTTATTATTCACCTTAGATGCTTCTACATTAGACACTGAATGTAAATGAAATTATCCATGAGATCCTAATCCTTAAACTATTATGAGCTTGTCATCCATGCTTAGAAACTTTAGAGCCATTCATCCATGTTGCATATTCCATTGCTTGATCTTTACATTTTATCAAGCACTCATAATGCTCATTTCCTCTTA
This sequence comes from Torreya grandis, assembly GCA_037957365.1. NCBI lineage: Eukaryota > Viridiplantae > Streptophyta > Pinopsida > Cupressales > Taxaceae > Torreya > Torreya grandis. Next base: position 2,581,497 of record JARHVA010000135.1, read on the forward strand.
TCTTCTTTCAAATTTTTATGTCTAGAATGGATTCCATATCTTCCTTTAAATTGGATACACAATTATTATTTTAATGAATAGTTAAAGAATTGTGCTTGATCCTTCCTCAAATTTCCACATATGAATATAAATCATATACATTGAATATAGGTGAAATTCCTACTCCATCTAGAAACTCAATCATGTAAGCATTGGCTGAAAACCTTTTAATAATTTTGAAAGGTATGATTTTATTACAATTGAGATTATTATAATCACCCTTGGGAAACCTCTACTTACACAAATATGCCAATACCAAGTCCCCAAATTTAAAATAATGCTCTCTTATTCTTTTATCATCATGATCTTTTTTACTTCATACTAATTTCCTCCAATCTCATTTTCACCTCCATATGCACATCATACATACTCTTCCCTTTTAACACTTATTTAATTCATATTAGTTGTGATTCTCAACTTCCACACTCTTGTGGGGATACACCCATACATAATTTATAAAGGATTCATACTTATATTGATTGAACCATTGCAATCAAATTAGCCTATGATAATAATATATCCCACTCTTTGGGATTATCATGAACAAAACATCTTAGCAACTTACCAAGACGCTGATTTAAAACCTCCATTTACCCATCCATTTGGGGATGATAGGCTGAACTAAATTCATATATTATTCCCAAATTTCATTAAAATGTCATCCATAAGTGTCCAACAAACTAGTATCCTTATCTTACACTATAATCCTTATCAACTCTTATAACATCATAACTTATTTAAAATATATATATAAATATTGGTGTCATGGCTTATCTTCTTGCATGCTAAAAAGTTTGTCATTTCATAATCTATCCATAATAAAAAAAATATGGTCATAACCTCATTGAGTTCTTGGTAACCCAAGAATGAAATCCATGCTCACTGCATGCCATGGTATATTTGTAATAGGTAATGGATGATATAGTTCAATACTTTGTGTAGACACTAAATTTATACACCTTGTATTAAATTTATATAGTGTTATGTCATGATGTCCCCCCATGTGTAATTATTTTTATAATTACACTTTACCATCACTTTACCATTTAACACCTAGGTTAATAAGTTAATTACTATGGTTAAATAGTAATTCCCCCCTCTTTACCTTACCCTTAAAACTATAAAATCAAATAAATCACATAAAATCTAAAAAACCTCCCTTTCATACTTATTACTCCTTTTACCCAACCTTGTTCCATGGTTAAAAAAACTCAAATGACTTCAAAATTCATTTTAACCTTCTTTTACCTCATGTCAACCCATTATAACAAAATTTCATTCAACTTCTCCTATTCTAGGTAAATTGACATCGATCCTCTGAGGTCAATGCCAATCGATTAAGATCAACGTCAATCCATAAATACCCTATAGACCTCCATTGCTTAGGAGGATGGTGATTATGCTTTGGCCCTTGAAACTCTATCAAAATCTCATTACCGCTCACATGTATACATTATGGAAGTGTTGTTATCTTGAAGAATCTCCATTTAAAGCATCATCAAGAGGATTTTGTGAAGTTTATTCGCTCATCCTATCAAGTTTTATTTTCCATAAAAAAAGTTAGTATTTAAATCTATTTTTGTTTAGTTTCTCATATCTATCATCTTCTTTGTCTGATAAGCATTTGGTTTTGTTTATTTTATCAATTTTATAGGTTGTTATTATAAGTCTAACCAGTATTCAATTATCTTTCACATAATCGATATCAATTCATCTGAATCGATGTTGATTATGTTAAATTGACATTGATCCCTATCTATTTATTTAAGTAGTTTTAAATATCTTATTTTTTGTGTCAAAATTGTGTTATGACTACAAGTCTCTACTTCTATCTATTATTATATTCTATTTTCATCAATTTGTAAAAAATATAAAGTGTTATTATAGTCTATTTTACAAATTTAACATTATTTATAAAATTGACATTGATTCATTTGAATCGACATTGATCTTATAGGATTGACATTGATCCTTGTTACAACTTTAAAACATTTTGTAAATCTACTATCTATTTTCTAAAATATTATTTTATTCATGTAGATGACCTTACCTTGTGTAGTACATGATTCAATTATCATATTTGATCTTCCCATAGTCCCTCAACCTCTCTTTGCAGATCAGAGTGATATAGATTTTGAGCTAGGACTTTGTCTTGTGATTTCAATACATGATTTCACCTATATTGATGATCTATTGGTTGTCATTTAAGAAGACGTAGACATTGCTAATGAAATATGGGATGCATATTTTGATCATATAAATCTTCTCATTAATTGATTATCTTTGACATTGTTTACTTCTATCCATTTCTATCTTTGTAATTTCATGTTTAAAATAAAATTGAATGTTTGAACATGGCTTGAGATCCATTTGAGAAAGTGTACCACTTTTGAGGATTGGTTTGTAACTAGGCAATCCACCCATCTATCTATTAATCAATTTTTTGTTTAAGTGTGGTGTATTATAGGTCATTCCTCCCTAGCCAAAGAAGAGTTCTCACAATCAAGCTTGATCAATGATGTGAAACCAACCATCCATAACTCTAGGTAATCTTCAAAACCCTATTTATACTTTATTTTTAGTAGCTAATCAAATCCACATCAAAAGGAAGCAAAAAAATATTGAAACATTCTGACACACCCAGTGGGACCCATAAGGTCTCATTTTTCTTTATTAGAAATTCATTCTTGAATTTTAAAATCTCTTTTCCCTTTATTTGTTGTATTCATTCAGATAAATTTAGAATTTGCATTTTATTTCCTCTTAAAGGTTAAATAAATTCCATCCATTTTTATTGCTTATGTTCTTTCACATAGAATAATCTAGGTAGTAATCTATCATAGTCATCACTTTATCTACACACAAATGAAATCACTATCATAATTAACACAAGGAAACTAATAGAGATTTCATCACCTTGTATCAACCTTTTACTGAATGAACCTACTTGGATTTCACCACCAAGGGGAGGGCCAACTCAGTTCTCTAGCTAGGTATCATCTCTAGATCATTGATACACCATTAACTAAGCACCTATACTGGCTATGGGATTATGAAGTGAGGGGACCAATCCTGAAGTACTAGGCCACGTATCAATACTAGTACAGACTTCTTTGAGTGCTAAAACAAACTACTTGAAACTATCCTTAGATTACCATTTCTTAGGACCTTTGTTATCCATTTCTTTTCTACATTTTATTTCACATCTTAAAAGTAAAAAAAGTGATAAAAAAAATTCTTTGGAATGACTTTTAGTGTATGTATCTTTCATTCATACTTAAAAATAAGATAATTCAAGAAGAATTTTTTGTTTTATTTTTTTGTCTTATCTTCACCTTTATTTTTTTATTTCATGGTGTTGACTCGACAATAATAAAAAAAGTGAGAATCTGAGGAGGTTGTTACACCTTTTCCTATGGAACATACACCTAGCCCTATTTCTTCCCCTGAATCCTTTGAAAATCTAGTGTTTTTACAATATTACCCTTAAGGAGATCCCTCCTTTGTAGAAATATTGGACAATAACCCTCTTTCTCTTAATCATTATTTGAATAGGCAAGCCATACACATTTCTCCTTCCCCCCATGCCCAAAACTTGCCACATAGGTTTGGGATGCCTTTTGAGATAACTGGAGATCTTACCATAGCCATGTTAAACTTTTTTACCAGATCTCCTCTACCTATCCCTAATGCTCAATTATCACGATCTTTAGAGAATCAACCATTCATAGTATTTTTTAGTTCTCTAGCCATTACTCAGGTCCAAAATATTACTCAGCCTATAACTACCATACCTTCACAAACATTAGTAGGGTTGATTCCTATAATTCTCCCTCCCATTATAAAAACTTTAGCACATACCTCACAACAAATCCCATCTGCTCAATCTTTCCAAAAATATGTCTCCTCAGTTGCATAGTATGTGGCCTCATCATAACCAGCCATAGCTATTTAATTATAGTCTTTCCCACAATAGAATGTTCCATTAAAAATCCCTCAGTACCTGGCGGCATCTTAACCCATTATGTCTACCATAGCAGGATATTTTCCCTTGCAGCCCATGTCCACTGCTTTACCAAACTATCAACCCCTTCAACAAAATGTCTTAAGAGGTATGCCTTAGGGTAATACTTAGATAGATCTCATGAAAATCCTTATGAATAGGATGGTTAGTTTGGAATACTCTGCCTCTGGACACAATAATATGCTCATGTATGAGTAAATTTGTAATGAGCCAATCCATCCCTTTGTCCCTATTTGACCATACCCATCACAGTGGGAGCTTCCTAAATTCACTAAATTTTAGAATAAATAAGATCCCCAATAACATGTTAGAGCCTTTCGACATGTTTGTTATCTTATAGCACATGATACTGCTCTCCTACTTAGGAATTTTCCCATATCATTAACAAGATTTGCATTGGATTGGTACAATTCCATTCCACAACATTCCCTCTTCTCCTTTGGATAGTTGGCCCAAGTTTTTATAGAACACTTCTCAATTAATATTGCTCAAAAAGTGACTATCATCGATCTTTATGCTATTAGAAAGTTTGAGGACGTAACTTGATCAACCAACTAACCTTTCCCTTGCCATAGATAGAATTAATTGAATTATTTTCACATTCTTGTGCAAAACATATATCATATATGCTACAAATTTAGAATTTTAAGACATTTGATGAAGCTTTTACCATGGCCTGTAAGCTTGAACTCTATAGCATTGAAGAAGGGAAGGTTAAGTTGTGGAATAAGAACTTTAAGTCTGACCCATCCAAAATCAATAGCAATAATCCTAAAGCAAAAAGGGTAGAAAATGTAGTTACTATAAAAACTTCTTCCCCTCTGGTATCCAACTAGTCTGGATATTTTGCCTCTCAGACATAGAAACCTAGGGGTCTTACTCATTTTCCTTCTAAAATTTTTCCTCCTAAGAAATTACCCATATAGGAGAACCTTATGCTTTAGTATTAGATAAAGTCTTACAAGAAAATGTCATTGAGCTCCATCTGATTAAACCATTTGATGATACACATCCTAAACCCACTTGGTACAAAGAAGATGAATTTTGTGCTTACCATAGGGTAATAAGACATGACATTAAATAGTGCCAATCCTTTAAACGATTAGTGTAGAACCTTATTGACAAGGGGGACCTTAAATTGGATGATCCCAATACTCTTCCTAACTAGTCTTTAGATATTTTTAAGCAACCATTTCCTAACCATAAATCCACATCGAACACCATCCAAGCTAACCCTAGAGAAATGAAAAATCAAAGCCAACACTTTATTAATATAATCCATGACCAATTATTTCCTAGAGAAATCCTGAAAGAACCTATGGTCTTAGATCTCCTTATAAGAGATCATTTTAATTTAACTCAACCAGAGGTCATTAAACCTAGTCCCCAAATTCTCATAGAATTCCCTGATCTCATTATGTGGGACCATTCATGTGAACCATCCCCTTCACCCTCTCATGGTGAATCTCCTAAAAGGGAAAATGAAATTGCTCCTTAGGATGTTACAAATAAACATCTTGACACTTTGGAAAACATATATCAAAAGCTGATCCTTTTTCCCAAAACCTTATCCCTTTGAAACCATCTTCTGTTATAATACCTTACTATCCTAAAGATACCAAAGGAAAGAAAAAAGTCTCTTATATAGATAATTGGGACAATTGTCTTGGCATTTCACTGTAGAAATCTGTAGCTCATCCTTAGGTTAAAGTGGATCTTTTTCAAATGTCAAAAGGAGCAAGTCATAGTCTAAATACTCCCCCCATTATTAACACCCAAAAGAACAAAGGGCCTATACCTTTTATGTCATCCCCATCATCCAGTATAGGACCTCATCCATCTTCTACCTTTATTAGGCCTTCTATCCAAGCACATGGAAGGATGTGAAATCCTTTTCCATTTAGTGCACCTCCCTTTCCATATCCCTCTTCCTCCACTATGGGACCATTAGAAAATCCTAAAAGAAAAGAGCCTAAATCTATCCCTCTTGTAAAGGGTAAATAAAAAAACCAAGCAAATAATACCCTATCATGAGAGCCCATTATCAAAACCCATATAAAACCGTAGCATGAGCCTTTGAAAGGATATTATGCTATTATTTTGAAACAAATATTAGATACCTCCCTTATTACATTACCACCTATATGGACTGTTAACATTCACCCTAAAAGGCCTACATGGTATGCAAATTAAGAAATATGTACATATCATAGAGTACCTAGGCATGATACAAAGAATTGTAAAGCCCTTAAAACTATAATCTAGCAATTAATCTAGGATGATGACCTCTTAATTGATGATATCAATGATCAAACCCCTAAGTCAAAATTTGTTCTTCCTTCTTTTCCACCCATTTTTAATCTTGATAGTCCCACAAGTGATAAAGAGTTGGTAGCTTCTTCAGATCCACCACTATTCTACATAAATGTCATTTAAGTAACTACTTGCTATCAAAACCATAATCTTAATAAATCTAAGGTTTCAATTATAGGAGATTCTATGGCTAATATGCCTAAAACACCTAGCCAAAGGCCTAAAGTTTCTATTACAAGAACTACCCATGCTGAAGCTAAGTAATTGGTTCAAATCTCTATACTAAAGCAGCTTCAACAACCACCTATAAAAATGTCATCATATGAGCTTATCAAGAATTCTCCACAACATTGATAAGAAATGATATAAGTTATCCAAGCTATTGAAGTCTGACCAGATGAACCTGAACCTTTGTCAGCCTTTATAGGATCCCTCTGAATGGTTTCAATACTTAGTTTTATTGATTCTAAAATTATTCCTTTGTCTCTTAAAGATCACAATCCTACCCTTTTTATTACAGCCCAAATAAATCAAACTCAAATTAAAAGGGTTATGATTGATAATGGGGAAATAATTAATAGTATCTCCTTGCATGCTTTCAAACAATTACAATTACCAAAAACCATTATCTTCCAGTCTACAACAATCCTTTATGCATTGAATGACATGGTATCACCCATGCTAAGAATAGTTGTCCTCCCCATTTATGTGGATCCTCACACCATTCATGTGATATTTTATGTTATAGATGGGACCTTTCAATACAACATTCTATTAGGACATCCATGGATTCATGTAATGCAATGCACACCTTTCACCGTTCATCAATGCCTTAAATATGAACATGAAGGTTAGGTACACATCATCCCTACTGATCCTCACCCCTTTAAGTCATGAAACTTTACATGTGGGCCAAACGACATCATAATACCCTCACTTGACATAATTCCATCTCCTTCTATTCATGCTTCAACTAGCAAGACCATCCCTACTTCAAAATTATCCCTTCCAAAGTCTATTGACTTTGTGATGCAACAACTTTTGATAGGAGAATATCAATTATTAACTCTTAATACTTTACCCACTCCTAAATAACATGGTCACCTTGATAAGAAGCCCAAGTATTCACCTAGTCTAGGTGAGACCATTCTTTTTGGACCACCTTTCTTGCACACTTACTTGACATATGGTGGGATCAATTAATCTATCTCACATCATGATGATAATGTTTGTGCAAAACCATTTATATCAAATTTCTATTTTCTTAATAATCCTTAGTTTGTTTAAATCTATCTTCATCATTATGCCTGGAAAGGCTTCAGCATGGGTAAGTATGAGCATGGTCCTCATCATGTCACATTAGGAGACTTTAGAAGGACATACAAAAAGCATGGATTAGATCTTAAGAAAAATTATAAGTCTATCCCCGAACCCATTCTTCTACCATCTTTGGAATAAGAAGAGCCATCATCCTCATCCGATAGCTTTTCATTGACTAGCGACACCATATCTATTCCATATAACTTTTTTTATTCAATTTTATCTCCTTAGAACCTCTTATCTTCCACTATGATGGTGAAATATGAACCATACATGTATTATTTCCTTAGTTAATAGGATTTGATATGCCAACCATCCCTATTTTTTAGTGTCAATATGATGAGTCAATTTTGACCCATCTAGGTGCTAAAAACTCTTATTTACATAATTCTTTTCCATTTAAAATGTCTAGGTTGTTAAATGAGGTGTTAGGAAATCCAAGAACAAACACACATGTTCTGATTCCTCTTGTTAGGATCTTGCTCCTCAGAAAGAGCACAATATGATTACCAAACCAAGCAACTTAATATGCGGAAATAACCAGAATCACAAGTAACTAGAATTCAGAATAACATAGCATATGAGAGACAATACACAACTTGTATTAATGACTATTACAGAAAAGAATACAATAAAGAATATGCCACCTCTTCTCCACCACCTTACAGAGGATTCCCACACCTCAAGTGAACAGTAATTCTCTCCTCAAAGCTCTCTCTCTCAGGTCCCAACACACAACTCAAACACAGAGTTGGTGTTCACCTCCTATGCTCCACGCACACCACAAGTGCTCAATGTACTTCAAGTAGATCTCCCATGAACCTACAACAACCTGCTATTCAATAGACCATACTTATGGAAGGAACTGCCATGCCTTCCTCTTAGCTCTCCATGTACTCCACGTACATCACAGTGAGTACACACCGTACTCCAAGTAGATCCTGCCTGATCCTGCTCCTTGTTGTGTTGCTGTCACCTTGGACCCTGGCCAACCACCGATCTCTGTCTGAACCTCACATACACACATCTGCAGATCAACGATCTTACTTACAATGTAGATCTCCTATAAGGGCCATGCTCACCTGATGACCAAGATCATACATACCTGAAGAACCCTGCTGGCTCTCCAATCTAGCACCAACATGCCTGGTACTGTGGCACCTAGGAGGAACGCACCATTGCTCTACCTCTCTCTAAAGGAGCTGTTTGCTCTCTTACTCCCTAGCACAAACATGGGGAATCCTACTTGATTCCTCCATGGGAAGAACTCTCCAAGCTCCACACTTGGATTCTCCAAGTTCTACACTTGATAATATAGCCCATGAGTCTATTATATAGATCTCATCCAAACAATAATTAGACATCTAATTACAATAATTAGATCCGCAGCTCTCAGTCTATAATTAGCCCTGATCATGCAAACACTTGGTTCATCAACCCACTACCCATAATAAACTCACAGTCGAACCACATAGGTGACCAACGTCGGTCCCTATCTGCCTGGGGGGTGCCGACATCGGCTGACTACTGACTGACGTCGGTTGCATTCCTTGTCTAACCCTGCCGACGTTGGTTGGCCTAATTGACACCGATGCCAGTGACGCTCTAGCAACTCTCCTGCAACCTCCTCCTCCTCTGTGTCTGCATCAGTGAAGCTTTTAGCTCCATAACCTAAAAATCTCCCACTTGGAGATAAATAGCTGCACTGTACCTATACCTGTACTCTGTCTAATCTGTTTCCTGGTTTGTATCCCTCTTCAAGCTCAATCCTGAAGACAACCCACCACACATCTCGTGGTGTACCTCCTATCATCTGAGTACCCTGCCACATCCGAACCTACAACAACCTGTAGTGAAGTCCTGAACCTGCATAACATGAATCCCTGCTGCTGGTCCCTCTCAAATCCCTGAGAATCCACTTCCCTGAATTAGATCCTAACTCTCTGACAGCTCCCACTGCATGGGAAAACTCAGGCCTATACCAGACCTCATGTGATTTTAGACAATGTACCTGTCCAGCCCTTAGTGTGCTCCAGCTCTCCATCCTGAACCTCGCCAACACCTGATTCACATCAGCTCCCACTGGAGACAAAATCAACCTATGATCTCCATGCCTCCCATGTCAAAGAATTTTGCTACTCCAAACTCCTCATGACATGCCACTGAACTAATCTTACCCTTAGCTTAGCAAAACTCTATATGTACAAACCTGCTAGAAAAACATACCATCCACATACAGTAATAGAATGATGTCATGACTCATCATTCACCTGGTAAGACAAACCACAGTAGTTACCCTGACATTGACTGAAGCCATGCTTCGTCCTCCACCTGTCAAAACCTGTACCACTGTCCTGCAGCTCCTCAAGACCATAAGACCTGGTCTTCTATCTCACATATCCTTTCTCTCTATTCTTCAACTAAGGAATCCATTCGTCTCTATGCTATCATACCTACTGGCAACCTGACCAAGTCTCCGCTTGGTTCTCCATCATATCCCTGCCATGCCCCCACCTGTTTCCTGGATCCTTCCTGCTCTACAATTAGCAACTAGTGTAAAGAAGAGGAACAACGAATTTGAGGGCTTACTTACATCTTCAGTCCTCTGTATGGGTGTTTGAGACTCCTTGACAGCATGCTGTCCACCCAAAATCTATTACAGTGACCGACCTCGGTCACTCCACAGTCTGCATCTGACCGACATCGGTTCCCATGCGTCTGTCCCTGACTATCAACTTGCCGTCATCGGTGTCCCTGCTGCCGTCGTCGGTCCTCCTGACTGACGTCGGTCTTACCTACTACCGACGTCGGTCCTCCTGACCGACATTGGTCTTACCCTGCCCGATACTGTCAGCTTCGGTCTGCACATGACCGACATCGGCACCTGTCTGTTCGATGACAGTTCCTCCTGACCGACGCCGGTATCTGTGTTCGCCTGTGAGTGATGACTTTTTACCCACGAGCTCCTTTGAATTAATCTCCATGTCCAAACTGCCCTGCTCAGAAGTACCCAACACCATCCACTGGTTTCTATCCGCCATCTCCTCCAAGTACACCAAGGCTTTCTAGTTCTTAAGCCTATCAAATATATCTGTCTTCTGCTTAAGAACATGCATCTCCTTCCTGCTCATGTGACCAAGCCTACGAAGCCACATCTCCGCAACAAAAGAAGAATCAGTAATATAAACAAGTAGATAAAGAGTACCTATTTTCTTACCACCAGCTAATTCAAGTGCACCCACTATGAGAGTTCTTGTGCATCTCTCATCACCCAATTTTCTTGAAGAAATTAGCCATATCTCCAAGCCTGGGACCTACATGACCCTCATCAACACCTGTGTGTTGGCCATCTGCAATTTCAGCATCACTTCACCTTTGCCAATTCTTTGGCAAGGCTCACCAGCTCCTATACCTAGGGCTGCATGGAAAGAGGCAACCGAATCTATTATCCAAGATTCAACTTTATCCAAGAAACCTCCCAGAGCATCCTGTGCAACAACACCTGCAACATCTGTTTCTTCAATTTCTTCATGCTGATCTGTTACCAACCAACAATGTTCTTTTACCTGCTCTTTCTTTCCATCGGACCGTGAGTGACCATCTGTGCTTTTCAACTCCTCCATTCTTAGCTTACTTTCATCTGCCATTTCTCTACTCCCACTCAATCAGAAACCCCTGAGAGTGACCTGTAATCAAAACACACTACCCAGATCTAAACCAATCTGTTAGCATCCCAACCTGGCTCTGATACCACTTGTTAGGAAATCCAAGAACAAACACACATGTTTTGATTCCTCTTGTTAGGATCTTGCTCCTCAGAAAGAACACAATATGATTACCAAACCAAACAACTTAATATGCGGAAATAACCAGAATCACAAGTAACTAGAATTCAGAATAACACAGCATATGAGAGACAATACACAACTTGTATTAATGACTATTACAGAAAAGAATACAATAAAGAAGATGCCACCTCTTCTCCACCACCTTACAGAGGATTCCCACACCTCAAGTGAACAGTAATTCTCTCCTCAAAGCTCTCTCTCTCAGGGCCCAACACACAACTCAAACACAGAGTTGGTGTTCACCTCCTGTGCTCCACGCACACCACAAGTGCTCAATGTACTTCAAGTAGATCTCCCATGAACCTACAACAACCTATTGTTCAACAGACCATACTTATGGAAGGAACTGCCATGCCTTCCTCTTAGCTCTCCATGTACTCCACGTACATCACAGTGAGTACACACCGTACTCCAAGTAGATCCTGCTTGATCCTGCTCCCTGTTGTGTTGCTGTCACCTTGGACCCTAGCCAACCACCGATCTTTGTCTGAACCTCACATACACACATCTGTAGATCAATGATCTTACTTACCATGTAGATCTCCTATAAGGGCCATGCTCACCTGATGACCAAGATCATACATACCTGAAGAACCCTGTTGGCTCTCCAATCCAGCACCAACACGCCTGGTACTGTGGCACCTAGGAGGAACACACCATTGCTCTACCTCTCTCTGAAGGAGCTATTTGATCTCTTACTCCCTAGCACAAACATGGGGAATCCTACTTGATTCCTCCATGGGAAGAACTCTCCAAGCTCCACACTTGGATTCTCCAAGTTCTACACTTGACAATACAGCCCATGAGTCTATTATATAGATCTCATCCAAACAATAATTAGACATCTAATTACAATAATTAGATCCGCAGCTCTCAGTCTATAATTAGCCCTGATCATGCAAACACTTGGTTCGTTAACCCACTACCCGTAATAAACTCGCAGTCGAACCACACAGGCGACCGACGCCGGTCCCTGTCTGCCTAGGGGGTGCCGAAGTTGGCCGACTACTGACCGACATCAGTTGCATTCCTTGTCTAACCCTGCCGACATCGGTTGGCCTAACCGATGCCGACGCCAGTGACGCTCTAACAACTCTCCTGCAACCTCCTCCTCCGTGTCTGCATCAGTGAAGCTTTTAGCTCCACAACCTAACATGAGGCTATTGCTAATATTAATATTGGGTCCCAAGAGGTCCCAAAGATTATTAAAATTAGAAAAGCCTTATATCCATAGGAAAGTTAGGATATTACTACCTTCTTATCAGATTGTAGTAAAGCCTTTGCCTAGTCTTATATAGATATGACTGGCATTCATCCCTCGATCGTTATCCATAACATCATAACCTTTCCTGATGCTAAGATGATAAAGAAAAAGATTTGAAAGATGTATCCTCATGTTGCACTCCTCGTGAAAGAAGAGTTGCAATGCCTTTTATCCATTAACTTCATTCAATCCATTGATTATCTTCAGTGGATGTCCAACATTATTTCGGTCACTAAACCCATAGGGGGACTTCACATCTATAATAACTTTCATGACTTAAATATTGCTTATTCAAAAGATGATTTTCTCCTTCCTAATATAGACCAGTTGGTGGACTTAATAACTAGCCATGAAATATTATCCCTTATGGATGGTTTCTCTGGTTATAATTAGATACTTATTGTACCAGAATATCAACATAAAATGGCATTTTTTACTCCTTGGGGAACCTTCTACTATCATGTTATACCCTTTGGCCTTAAAAATGTAGGATCCACTTAACAGTGGGCCATGACTTATATATTTAATGACATGATCCATAAAATTGTCAAAGACTATGTAGATGTGCTCCTCAGAAAATCTAAATTTTGTAAAGATCACCTATTTATCCTAAAGGTCATCTTTAATCATTTGCTTCATTATTGTGTGCATCTAAATCCTAAAAAGTTCATTTTTGGTGTCTTGATGGTTAAGCTTCAGGGTTTCATTATTTCCATTCATGGAATAGAATTGGATCCCACTAAAATCAAGGATATTCTAGAGATGCCTCCTCCTAATCTTAAGCAGCTTCATAGTTTTCAAGGTAAGGTCTAGTCTATTCATCATTTTATTTCCCAACTTTTTGACCATTGTCAACCCTTCCACCATTTGTTAAAGAAGGGTAGTTTCTTTGTATGGGATTATAATTACCAAGAATCCTTTAATTCACTCAAAGAATATCTTTTATCACCTCTTGTCCTTAATTCCCCTAAGGAGGGGAAACCTTTCTTCCTTTATATCTTGGCTACAGACCATGCTCTAGGTGCTATGTTTGCTCAATGAGATGAACATCATAAAAGTAGGTTGTTTATTATATAACTTGTACTATCATATACTATGAAATACATTGCTCATATACTAAAAAATTATGCTTGGCATTGGTTTTAGTAGCTTTTAAGCTCTATCATTCTCTCCTCAACCATAAAATGTAAGTTGTTATGACCACTGATCCTCTTAAATTCATGCATTCTAAACCATATCAAAATTAGCACATGGCTAGATGGGTCATGTTTTTAGTAGAATTTAATCTGGAGTTTCTCCATTAGAAGTATATTAAAGGTCAAATCATTGCTGATCAATTTGCTAAAGCACCTCTTAGTAATAATCAACCCATTAATTGTGAATTCCCTGATGAGTCTATCGCATCCACTTCCCTGTCCATCCCATAATATCAATTGACTCTATTATTTAATGGGTCTAAGTGTGAGAATAAAAGTGGTGAGGGATTGTATTAATCCCTCTTCATGGTATCCCCATGCCTTTGTCTTTTAAATTAGACTTTGATTGAACCAATAATGTGGCTGAGTATGAAGCATTGATTATAGGACTCCAAACTACTCTTGGAATAGGAGTTAGATCCCTTGACATCTATGGGGATTCTCAGTTGTGATCAATCAAATCATCAACATATATCAATGCAAGATTGATGTCCTATAAAGATATAAGACTTTGGTTGATTAGCTTTTATCTAGATTCAAGCATTATACCATCCAAGTTACTCTTAGGTATACTAATAAGTTTACAAATGCTATGGACTCTCTTGCTTCTTCTATCTTAGCTTCACCTTAGGAGTCTAAGTTATTTGTTCTCATATATTGACATAATCATCCCTCTTATACAAATATGGAGCTCCCATCCATCCATAATGTTGAGGAAAATCTTGGGGAGCCATGGTATGTACACATATTTAATTATTTGTCTGTGGGATTGTCTTCCCTTCATCTTTCCAAGGGTGTTAAGCATGTCTTCAGTAGAAAGCTATCCATTATGTCATTCTAGTGGGAATTCTTTATAATCATAGTTTTTATAGTATTCTCATTCATTGTCTCCAAAAGTATAAAGCTACCTTAGCTATCTAGGAGGTCTATGATGGCTTGTACAGTGGACATTTTAATGGACGTGTAATTGCCAAGAAAATATTATGCCTAGGTTATTATTGGCCTACTTTGAATAAATATTATTACACCTATGTTAAGAAGTGTGTAAAAAGTCATCAGCATGCAAACTTATCCCATGTCCCTAGTAAAGCTTTGCAGGCAACAAGAGACTTTTGGCCATTTTCCTAGTCAGGGCTCAATCTCATTGGGCATATTAATCCTAAATCCTCTTAGCATCATGGCTTTATTATCACCACCATAGAGTACTTTAATAAGTGTGTGAAAGCTATACTACTTATCTTGACCAAGGCAGAGAAGATTGTGGAATTTATCCATGATCACATTATTTGTCATTTTAAGATTCCTTATAAAATTATAATAGACAATGGTAAATATTTAAAAAATAAAAAAGTCCAAGCATTGTGTGACTCATTTAAAATCAAATTAATTTTTTCCTCACCTTACTATCCTCAAGCCAATGGTCAAGTTGAAGTGTAAAATAAAACCTTAGTCAAAATCTTAACTAAAGTCATTAACGAAGAAGGTAAAGATTGGCATCTTCATGTCCCTTTTATCTTATGGGCATATAAAACTAGTATTCAAACCCCTATGGGCACTTCTCCTTTCTCTCTAATCTATGGTACAAAAGTGGTACTTACTTTAGAAGTGCAGATTCCATCCCTTTGAGTCTCTCTTTGAGACAGTTTTTGATGAGGATTTCAATCAAGAGCATTTATCCCAGCTTGAGTTCTTAGATGATCATTGAGTAACAGTCCTTGACCACCTTCATATATATCAAGAATGGATAAAATAAGCATATAATCAACACATGAGAGAGCATGAATTTAATATCAGAGATCTTGTACTTAAAAAAAATTAACATGTCACTAATATGGAATGAAATAAGATGGGTAAGTTTGCTTCTAATTGGCTTGGACCATATATCACACCTCATAAATATGGATCTAGGGCATATCATTTAGCCTCTCTTGATGGTAAAATAGAAGGTGAACCTCTTAATGCCTTGCATTTGTGCCGTTTCTATATTTAGTAAATATTGGCTCTTCTAGAGTGGTCAATTTTATCATATCCCTTTATACCTAATAATGACATGAGAGTTATGTGGTTACCTGGTAGTTGTTTTAATCCTTGCCTTGACTATGAATACACTAGCTCTATTCATCACATTCTCTCTTGGATAAGTTTCCCTTATATTGGGAGAAACCCCAAATCATTATTTCTCTTATCTCCTACATACCCTTATTTTCCAAGATAGCATAATAATTTCATATGATGGAATCAAGAAAATTATCTTATGCAGATCTTTTATGCCAGTATCAGTATCAGTAAAAAAATCAAAAAGGGCCAAATCAAAAAACTAATCCCTTGAAGGATAGATATAATAAAATCCAAAATGATAACAATAAATAGACTGATCCCTCAAAGGATAGCTGTGAAAAAATATAAAAATATAGACCACTCCCTTGAAGGATGGATACTAAGTAGAAAACTTACCACATTGATCAGTTTTTAAAATTATGCCATTTTCAAAGAGCCCTAGAATCAACAAAGCATATAAAAAATCATGTTATCAAAAGAAAAATCTTAGGAAAGCTTCCCGCATTGATCAACTTTCTAATAGTAGGCTTCTCATATTGATCAGTCTACATGATGGAATAAAATGATTCTCAAAGGAGAAATTCCTAATTCTTGAAATATGGGTGATATTGTTATCCATTCCTTATCCCATTAAAATCATCTAATCCCAATAATCTTATCTCTGATCACTCCAAGTTGTGTCGATATTTGTTATCCTTTATGTTAAATATGCACATGCAATGAGACGAGAGGTCCTCCTTTTGGTTGTGGTCCAAGTCAATGTGGGATGAATTTATCCATCATAATGTCAAATAATCCCTAAATCCATAATCCATAAGAACATAACATCTATAAGCATAAATCCATAATTTGCATCTCATTAATTAAAAACAATCCATAAATCTCTAAACATAATTAATAATAATCCATCCATCTAAATAATCAATGAATCTCTAAATATAAAGCACAATCCATCCATAAAACATAAACATTAGGTCTTTATATATATAGATATATCTCAAAAGTCTATATAAATGTAATAAAGGGATCATGGCTTATATGGTGTGTATGTCTACTATGTAAAATCTATCTTGTTGAGATGAAAGCTATCATCTCCTCCTCTCCCTCCTGCAATGCTCCCTGTACTGATAGTGGCACTTGGGGTCCTCCAAGATCTACTAAGGTTGGCCATGTAGGCTACAAATTAAGGTACCTCTGGTAGCTGATCCTATACAATCCTCTCATAATATCATAACTTGACAAGTGCATATGTGTACCTATATAATGGTACCATGTTTGTAGGAGTGGAGATTGGACCTATAATATCTCGAGTTGGCCTCTCAGCCCTGTAGCTATCCCTCTCTTGAATGGATTGGTCTCATTTCCATATAACCCTATCAAGATCATCTCATAAACTTTGTAGCTTAGCCTATGATATCCCCTGCTCATCTTGTCCTGGGGTATCATATGCTAGTGCCTCATCTATATGCTCATCCTATACTAGTGCCTCCTATGCCACCTCCTATCAAGGCCTCACTACTCTCTACTATCATCTTGCCATCTCTCCCATAAACCAAGAGGAATAGTCATCTATATAGACTACATCATCTATATCTGATGCTACCAACTCCTCTAGTGCTCCTATCAAGATGATTGTAGTGTCAGGTGCTGGCCATTCTATCTCTATATCCTCCCACTTATATAAGCATGGGGCTAATGGTATATCTTATAGCAAGCCAAAATGGTAGTGGACCCTATCTAAATAAAATAACTCTATATGTTCCATCTGTCACTCATATACCCATCTCTCTTAGGTTATATCCCTCAACTCTATCTCTATGTCAAGCCATGCTAGAAAATGTAGATATGGTCTCCAAATAATGTCTTTGATTTGAAGGATTTCAAAAAGCTATCTATAGTGCACTAGATCATGCACTAACCTATCTAAATATGGTATGACAAGGTCATCATCCCATCAAAGGAAGCCTACACTGTGTGCCCTATCTTTGAGCCTAACCCCTAGGGTCCTGAGAGGGTGAATCAATTGAATGTGCTCATAGGCGTAATAGTGTAACATGAATGTAATATCAATCCCTAGTTGGCATCCAATAGGCTAGCTCTATAACTCCCTATAGATCTACCCTAGTAATATGGGCACCTACACAAATACGGTCCTATGCACAAGCATATTTTCTATCACTAAAGAGAAGCTCCATGGTAACCATCCTCCACTAGCATCAGGAAATACATAGCAAGTCAGAGCCAGCATGAACATGGTCAATAGTAGCTACTCTACTAGTGCCTACTTGAATAATGAATAAAATGAAAACCCTCCAATAACAAATTAGATATCTATAGCATCCTCCCCATATAGTCATGCTAGTGTTATCACATGTCCAACCTCTTCTATGGTGTATAATGGAGCCTTTGGATAGGTAGCCTCAGGATCTAATAAATATCCTCAGTCATTATCATCATCTCACCCATAGGAGCTAAAAGGTGTTGGTGGTATAATCCCACTACTTTAGAAGCACCATTATCAAGCCAATGTCTTTATGGATGTGGTGGTAGTATTGAATCCCTCCAAATCCCACTACCTCTAAGTGTGCTTAGTCTTCATCATCTAGTAATTCTTGTAGCTCCTCTAGTAATGGTGGGACTCTATCCCTCATAGTCAAGAGCTCTCAAGCCTGTCATAAGCAATATTTTATTAATTAATTTATCCTTTTCCTTTCCTTTTTACCCTATCCTTATAAATAAACACTGATCCTTTTAGATTTATGGTGATCCTTAGGGATCAACATCGATCTATTTTGGATTATGGTCGATCCGTATGGATCGATGTCAATCTCTCCTTTTAGCAAATTGCTAAGTTTTTCTCCCCCATCCTTTTTATATTGATAATCTACTCTCCCTTATCCTATTCACCTTACTTTTCCTCTCCTAACTCCTCCCTTAAGCTACAAATGCCAAATTTTTTAAAAACATTAAAACTATAAAACACATAGAAAAGCATGCCACCTACCTCACAATGTACTCATCATCATCATCGTCTGCTCCTGCTAGCCTCTATCACCTTGTTTATGTGTCTCCACATCAAAAAACCATCAATTTTCACTTATATAACTCTCGTGCACTCGATAGCTAAATGAGCCTTATTATTTTTTAGTGGGATATTTATAGCCATTGTTGAGATTGATGTTGATTAGTTTCAATTGATGTCAGTTACTTACGATCAATGTTGATTCCCTTGGCTTGATTACTATTTGTATTTTGGATTATTTTTCCTAATTTCAATTTGATTTTAGACCCATATTTTCTTTCTTTTTGTCATAGTTATCCCATTTTTGTCCTTCTTATTACCCTTTAGATTAGTGAATTTTGGCCCCTTGTCAGTTCCTTAATCTTTTTTGGCATACCCTTATTTTTTGGAACTTTACCCCATGTACGATCCCAAGGGTGTGTTTTATCTTGAGTATATTTGCTTATAGGTATGCATACACCATACACAAATTAGATGTTTTGGTTCACTATTCCTATCTCTTGTGCTCTTGATTTGCCTCTTATATGCTTAGTTGTTTTAGCTATGACATTTCACTTTTTGATCTAGTCTTTTGAGTATTTTTGCTTGCATTATTTTTTGTTTCATTTTTTGCAAATGTGGCCTTCATTTTTTTTTATCTATCATCTATTTTTAGAATCCTTTAGATGTCTTCCATTTTGTCCATACCATCTCATTTATTTTATTTTTCCATTCCATCTTGTTTAAACCCGTCATCCATTCCATTTCACTTCCTGTCACCCAGTTTGAGGGGGGATACCTCCTCACAAATACTTGGGGAATTTCAGCCTTTTTTTTATAGTTTTTGTCTCATGCCACACCATTGTATACTACTCCACAAAAAAGGGTAAAATGTAGATGCTAAATTTATACATCTTGTATTAAATTTATATAGCATTATTTCATGATGTCCCCCCATGTGTAATTATTTTTATAATTACACTTTGCCATCACTTTACCATTTACTACCTAGGTTAATAATTTAATTATTATGGTTAAATAGTAATTCTCCCCTTTTTTACCTTACCCTTAAAACCATAAAATCAAATAAATCACATAAAATCTAAAAAACCTCCCTTTTGTACTTATTAATCCTTTTACCCAACCTTGTTCCTTGGTTAAAATAACATTAATGAATTCAAAATTCATTTTAACCTTCTTTTACCTTGTGCCAACCAATTAGAACAACATTTCATTTGACTTCTCCTATTCTAGGTAAATTGACATTGATCCTTTGAGATCGACGTTGATCCATAAATACCTTGCAAACCTCCATTACTCAGGAGGATGGTGATTATGCTTTGGCCTTTGAAAGTCTACTAAAATATTACTACAACTCACACACATACATTGTGGAAGCATTTTTATCTTGAAGAATCTCCATTTAAAGCATCATCAAGAGGATTTTGTGAAGTTTCTTCTCTCATCCCATCAAGTTTTATTTTTCATCAAAAATGTTAGTATTTTTTTTTTCAATTTATCATATCTATCATCTTCTATGTCTAATAAGCATTCAATTTTATTTATTTCATCAATTTTCTATGCTATTATTATAAGTCTAATTAGTATTCAATTATCTTGTATAGAATCAATATCGATTCATCTGAATCGATGTCAATTATGTTGAATCGACATCGATACCTATCTACTTATCTAAGTATTTTTAAATATCTTATTTTTTATGTCAACATTGTGTTATATTTGTAAGTCTCTACTTCTATCTATTTTTAGATTCTATTTTCATCAATTTATCAAAAATATAAAGTGTTATTATAGTCTATTTTACAAATTTAATAGTATTTATAAGATCGATGTCGATCCATTTGAATTGACATCAATCCTATAGGATGAACATCGATCCTTGTTACATCTTTAAAACATTCTATAAATCTACTATCTATTTTCTAAAATACTATTTTGTTTATGTAGATGATCTTTCGTGGTTTAGTGCATGATTCAGTTATCATATTTGATCTTCCCATAGTCCCTCAACCTCTCTTTGTAGATCAGAGTGATATGAGTTTTGAGATAGGACTTTGTCTTGTGATTTCAATACGTGATTTCACCTATATTGATGAGCTATTGGCTGTAATTCAAGAAGACATAAACATTGTTAATGAATTATGGGATGCATATTTTGATCGTATAAATCTTCTCATTAATTGATTATCTTTGGCATTGTTTACTTCTATCCATATATATCTTTGTAATTTCATGTTTAAAATAAACTTAAATGTTTGAATGTGGGCTAACATCCATTTGAGAAAGCGTGCCACTTCTCAAGACTAGTTTGTAATGAGGCAGTCCACCCATCTATCTATTAATCAATTTTTTATTTAAGTGTGGTGTATTACAGGGCATTCCTCCTCAACCAAAGATGATTTCTCACAATCAATCTTGATCAACGGTGTGCAACCAACCATCCATATCTCCAGGTAATCTTAAAAACCCTATTTTTAGTAGCTAATTAAATCCACATCAAAAAGAAGTGAAAAAATACTGAAACACTTTGACTTCTACCTTTAGTATGTTGGAAAAATATACACCTTTGCAAGAAATTATTCATGTACATACTCATATGTGGATAATAATAATTATCACTCAGTTTTTCTAGAGTTTTATCATTCTTAAAGTGAATGCTAAGCCTCCATTGTGTTTTTCCTACAATAGTTTCTATGAAGCACAACCTCTTTCCTTTAAAAAATAATCCATCTTGAATCATATGATTCAGCCATGGAGTTCTATCCGCATTTTTTTATATTCATGCATGTTGCCCATGCATTCCAAAAATCCAAATCTTCCTCATACAAATTTATCATTGACTCAAAATCGATGATCTCTATTGTGAGCTCGTTCATAAAAATAAAAGTTCAGCTAATCAAGGAATTTAAAACCTTATTGGATTTCCCACTTCTAGGTTAATGCCATGCATGAATCTTGAATTAATGTATTATAAAAATTTAGATGTTTTTCATTCTTTGATTGGGTATAATTATTAATTTTTTTCCTATGATGTCTTGACTTTGAGGATGACTATACTTCAAAGGACTACTTGCATTTTAGTGAATAATGAATGTTGAAATATGATACAAATTATGCCACTATAAATGAATGTTTATATATACTAAGGCATACTATCTCCTCTCCTAGACTAGTAGCATGGTGGAAAATTAGAAAATGGCACTATGTGAATCAGGGAACTATTGCATGAATCTAGTTTGATATCTTTGTGCACTTAATTTTTATTTAATAGTAATTATGTTTTAGAACCATGATTTTCTATTTGAATTACTTTAGAGCCTACATGTTTGAATAAACTGGGTGAAGTGTTATAACTTTATCCTTAACTATATGACTTTGCATGTTCTGACTATTTTAAAGTTTTACAAGTGCATAATATTGACTATTCTATTCTAATCAGGCGATGTTAACATCTAGTTCGTGAATTGAATTTTAAAACACATGTTGAGGAGGTAACTATGATTTAATATGATCTTGTATATGTAATCACATAAAGTGCACTAATCATGAGGTTATTAGTATAGTTGACTACTCTTATTCTATGCAAATTATGTAATCTATGTATTTTATTACAATACTTAGAAAATATTTCTTTATTAATTGTGTTAAATTTAAACCTAGAGTTATTTATTGAATGTTTTATCTTAATGCCTATGTTATTTTTTTATGCAGATAATATGAAGTACTTTGAAATTAATAATATATACCATGCTCTTTCAATGTAATATAGTTGCAAAGGGAACCATGGCATTCTAGTTAAAAATTATGAGTATGGGTTTGTTTTTATTGACTATTTGGGTTGATTTTTTTAGATGAGTTGATTTTATAGTCTTGTTTGTGCAATTGACTTAATTAGGTATTTATGTTGTGCACCTTTATCTTGATAGGATGAACAAAATTTATTCTATTAATTTGGTACATGAATATTCTTGTTCATTTAATGTTGCTTTGATAATCTATCCCTATTTTAGGTTAGTGTAGTTGTGTACTTGTCATAAATTTAATAGGATGAAATTGAATTACTATAAATGGTGCATCTTGGTTTGCATGATTTTAAGAATTGAGTATGACATAATAGTTCTTACTAATATTATTAGAACTCAACTCTTAGTTTTGTTATTAAGAGGATATTACCCACAAATTGAATAATTTGGATAGGATCACTTATTGTGGTTCCTTAAACATAAACATGATTGAAATATTACATCAATTATAACATGATCAAGTATGGCAACAATATTGTATTGAATTTAAATTTTGGGTTTTGAGGTAACTACGTGTACTTGCATAAAAAAATAATCCAACATGCTAGTAATTGATAACTTAAGAAGTTATCTTATGAGTATTGATTAAATTTATATATACTGTAGAATATGTATTAGTTAAAACTAATGAATTAAATGATATGAGTTCTCATTTCAATTCTCCTTGGAAATAAGTTGTCTTATTGAATTTATTAATGCTTTTAGAGGTTATAATAGACATGATGATAAGAGGATAAATAATATGCTTACACATGAATTTATTTTTATTAAATTTAAGCTTAGGTCACTAAAATAATTGTCTTTTGTCATTGTCATATGAGTGTTTCTTAATCAGGGTCTAGAGTTGGGAGATTCAACCTTATCATTAGTAGAGTTCTAAGTAGACCTTTGTGACCTTAATTGGAGATTCTTGAGAGGAAATTTTGGAATAAATTATTTTTATTGAGGAAAATGAAGGATGAATATTCCTTAATTAACTCTAATCAATTTATAGGGAAAAATTACCTTGTAATGGTATTCAATGTAATATTAATTTTCTAAATTCCATAAGATAAAGTTTGAAACTTGAATGTAACCTTGGGAAAAATACTTAGTGTCTGAGCATGGACCAAATTATATAATACAATGACTTTGTCTTCTTCCTCATAATTATTTACATATTATTGTATATACATGTTGACCAATGTTGAGTTAGGTGTGTGGTATAGGGAAGGTACATTTTCTATAATTAAACACACATTTGGTGGTTGATAAATTTGTGGAAAACCCTTTTTATCCCTGATTATTTTTATAAAAAAAAAATTGAAGATGTGATAATGGTATCAGAGCAAAACTTACTACCTTAAAAGTCTTTGGGGAAACTTTTTTTCCTAATTCTATATTATGTATCTCAAGATGGTGAGAACACAAACTAGAGGAGGCGAAGGTGACAAAATCCTTCTAGAGGAAATAGAGTGTGAAAATGGGTCAATGAGAACAAAATAAGAAATTAACCCCCTCCTATTGAAAGACATGCCAAAAATAATGGCATTGGTAATAATGTTGATGCTAATGCTACTCTACCAGTGAGGAATGATGAAGTTTTTGATAGAGTTCTTGGGGTGCTCACAACTATCCATGAAAGGATAAAAACTCAAGAAAACCAAATGAAAAATGTATAAGGTCATAATGACAACTAAATGGAAGATAATCATATGGAAGTATAAAATGGGATTATGGAAACAAGAATTTACATTTGATCCTATCATCAAGGAACTCAAGAAACTTCCATCTCCTACCTATATCAGGGGAAAATCCAATGATGTTGTTGAAGCATGGTTAGTGAACTTGTATAAATATTTAACCTTACATAAAATTATCTCTAATTTTAAATCTTGTATTATGGCCTATCATTTAGTAGGTGATTTTTTTTGGTGGAATCATCTTTGTGCTCTCAAGGGGTATGAACCTTTGAATCTCACTTGGGAAATTTTTGAGAGAGAATTCAAGAAAAGGTATTTGAATGCCAATTAGAAAGAGCATAAGATTATTGAGTCTCAACTATTGAAAAAGAACAATATGACTATGATATCAAGTTTATCAGTCTCTTATGTTATTTTAGTTGCATTTATGATGAGGAAAATAAAGTCACTAAGTTCAAATTAGGCTTACATGCGGTCTTGATGCATGGAGTGAACATTACTAATCCTTAAGCTCTTGTTTTAAAAATTAAATCTACTCATTGGGTTGAAGAAAAATATTAGTATCCCATTAATGCTAGACATGAATTCATAAAAAATAGAGTGAAATCCAAATCCAAATCCTCCATCTTTCCTTTGGAAATTATTTTAAGAGGTAAGACTAGAAAAATAATTTTGTGGAAAAATACAATAATCTCATAGATTTCTAAATAAAAATAGAGGTTCAAAACCTCAAAATTTCTCAAGGCATGGAAATCAAATTAAAAATCAACCTCAAATAATTTAATATGGTCTAAAAATTGGTTATAATTCAATATTTTTCACCTTTCAAGAATCAATCCAATGTCGATAATATGTTGATAATCAATACATAAAAGATTAAGCTAATATGTGAAGCAATCAACCTAAAATTAATAGAATGTATGTATTAATTTATAATTGGAACATAGATTTACAATCCACCATGATTGAAACCCAAAGTATAATTTTTGGTTTTTCCTTATGTATTTTAATTGATTCTAGAGCTATATATAGTTTAATTTATCTTTCTATTTCTAGTCAATCTAATGTCAAACCCACTAGCGCAAGAGAAGGATGGGAGGTAGATTTTGGCACATGCAAGAGGATTATAGAATTAGAATGTATGGAAAAAAATGAATTTAATCTAGGTTTCTTTAAGATCAAGTTAAACTTATTTTTGGAAACTTTTGGGTCCGATGATGTGATTCTTGCTGTGGATTGGCTGAAAAAAAAATCAATCTAGACTTGATTGTTTCATCAAAAAGGTGAAATGTATATATGATGTTTGAAACTTAGTATAAATCCAAGGTATCTAGAGGCATATTTCTTGCAAGATATTATCAGCTCACAATTGAAGAAAACATTCCATGATGGTTGCAAGATCTTTAATGTGTAAATGAAATAGATATCTAAATAAAAAGATCTTACATTAGTAGACTTTTTGGTCTTGTGATAATTCAAGGATGTATTACATAAATAAATTTCAATATTAAAACCTATAAAGGAGTTCAAATTTAAAATTGATATTGTGCCTACCTACAAGAATTGAAGGTTTAATTTCAATAGCTCATGAATAAGACTTAGGGTGTTCCGATTTTATTCTTCAAAAATTACAGAACTCTCAAAATTTGCATCCATTATAGGATGGTGAACAAGGTCATGATTAATAAAAAAGTGTCCTCTGCCAATAATTCATGATCTCTTTGATCAGATGAGGGATGCTACAACCTTCTTTTAGATTGATCTTTGATCAGGGCACAACCAATTATGAATCAAAGAGGAAAATGTGAATAAGACTACCTTTAGGACTTAGTAAAATCACTATGAGTTCACTATTATCCCCTTTGGTTTGACCAATTCTCTATAAATATTCATGAATTTAATGAAAAATGTAATAAAATATTTCTTGGAATAGTTTATGCTAGTCTTTTTGGATTATTTTTTGGTTTATTCTAAAATGAATCTGAACCTAAGTAATATGTATGATTATTCATGAAAATAATAAGGCAATATAATATCTATGGTAATATTTCTAATTCTATTTTAAAAAAATACAATTCATTACTTGGGGAATATAATTTTAAAGGAAGGCCTTTCTATTGGTCCTGTTAAGATTAAATCCATCGAGGAGTTGACTACTCCTTGAAATGTTTATGAATTTCAAAGCTTCATGACTTTGGTTGGTTACTAAAATAGGTTTATTGAAATTTTTTTGAGAGTGGCTAATCCCATTACTTTATTACATCGTAAAGGAAATAAATTTGTTTGGACTCCTCAATGTGAGAAATATTTTAAAATAATGATGATTTATTAACTTATACACTTATCCTCATTATTCTAGATTCTAAAGGTAATTTTGAAATCTATATTGATGCATAAATTAATGGTTTTGGAGTCATTTTGACCGAAGATGATGAAATAATTTCTTATGAGTCTCAAAAATTTAATGGACATGAAAATACTTATCTCACTTTTGATCTGGGATTAGGAGTAGTGGTCTATGCACTCAAGAAATGAAAACATTTTCTATCTAGTAAACACTTCAAATTAAAATGAGATCATTATAACCTTAAGCATATGTATTCACAAGATGGTTTGAATACAATGAAATGAAGATGGATAGAATTGATTAATAATTTTCATAAGGAAATTTATTATGTTAAAGGTAAGGAAGATTATGTTGTTGATGCACTCAACATATGCACTTAGCTTGTTTCAATTTATGTTTTAAGATATAATTTTAAATTTTTTGTTGGAACAATGATTAACTAATGGTATTTGTAAAGACATTTCTATAAAATTAGTTTGTAACATCAAATTGACATGTTGGAGATATCCTTTAGTGCATCTAATCTAATTACATTCACTACTCCAATGCCTATAGACTCTAATTCATCAATATCTGAATCACGTACTATATTTGAAATTCTTATTGTTACACCTACACACCCCACTTTAAATGCACATACATATGTTCATGGATTTTTTAAGAAGCATGTAATTTATTTTGGTTCCATATACTCATTTCCATGGGTTACCTTAGGGAGGTATTGGTAAACATTCATAAGGAATTGTTTCTCCTATTCAACCTATTCACTAGATTGCTTACCATCACATTACCTATCAAGAAGGTGTTTCATCTTCATTGGGACCATTTAGTGCAAACAAAACTTCAATTTTTATTCACTTTGCTCTTTTTGAGGACATTAAAAAACACATGATTTCTATTAAACCTTTAGTGAGGCATGAGTGTCATGAGATTTATTCAGTCAAGCATGATATTATTGACACACTTTTAGATGTTTTTGTGCAAGCACCATTTCTACAATTTATACCTAATCACATACGTATATATTTTTATACCATTTGAATACATATGTGATTGATTTCAGATCAAATATGAAGATGTTATTAGGATTATTTTGCAAGGATTTTATCGATGTGTTTCCTCTACCATTTAGTTGAATCATTTTCACACTTTTCATACTACATAGTTGAGCTCTCTTGTTTTGAAAAAAAATGATGGCCTTTTTTAGATAGATAAACAATCTCATTATATGTATCTATTCTGGTGCATACATTGTCTTTCTTTTTTATTTTTATTTTTTTGATGTATATCATTCTCACACTAAATTATAAAGTGCCATGGAGTGAGGGGTGGGGGGGGGGTGGGGGGGTGGTTATTTCAACATCATCCACCTTTATGTGTGGGTGATCTATTATGCATTCCCTATCTATATTTTAATTGAAAGACTCTCTCATTACCACTAGGGACATCCTTATTTGAGGGATTCTATTTTTGTATTTTTGACACATTGATAGTCTCCTTGTATGAATCTATATTGGTGTAGACAATGTCAACTTGTATTTTTTAATTTTAAAGGAGTGGATTTGATCACTCATAAAAAAATCACTCTCCCATTTCAAAATTATGGGGGTGAAAATACTATTTTTTCACATGTTGAGTGCCCCTTGATTGCATCTACTTTATAAGTTTCTTCAATTAATGGCATTATAGTTTGATGAAATCCTTTGTAATTTATACACTTCATATGACACATCGACAATGACCATGTATGGAGCTATTTTTGTGCATACAATGTTAACCTCTCTTCTTTAGTGATTGAGTAATGAATTCAAACCAATCATGATGATTTTAGTTATTCACCAGTTTCCATCTACTTGTAATTATCTTACCTTTAGTGATGGTTTTCATCCCACACAAGTGTGTATTTAGTGTCTTTTGATCTACCCAATACATTTTACATGATGGCATTCATTCCATCTAATTCACCTTATTTAGCATTGTGTTATACTATTATGGTGTACTACTTCTTGGGACATTTTTAGAATATTTCAGCACCTCCAAACATTAACGTTGATTTATAGGTTTTTTGGAAACATTGCAGTGACTCATTTATTCCACTTACACTTTATTATACATTGGTACCTAATTAGGTTTTGTTTTTGGGATGCGTATCTAAGGATTAAAGTCTATTTTTTAATTTTATCTCTCTTTAATTTTATGCTTAAGGGAGGGTGTTGGTATGTGGTCTTTAGATGTCTAGCTTGATTTTATATAGGTTCACACTAGAATAAGGTTAAGCTTAAATTTAGAGAGATTATTTAGTTGTTTTAAGTGAAAAATCATTATGTGCACAAATAATTTGTATGAGTGCATATTCAGTTCCTCATTGTTCATTCACAAAAGCTAATTGGTTATTGTGAAACAAAGTTACCTAGTTATTTATACTTAAGACTCCCTATTGTCAAAATGCCAAATTATTTAATATATGAGAGACATAAACATAGACATATACTTAGAGTTTCATTCTAATATTTATTTCAATCTTCTATGTGTATAATGGCTTAGTTTCATTGTTATTATGATATGTATTATTAATCTTGTGTATGATTATTCTCATTTCTAGTATGCTCAATTTGAAAATTTAATGATGCCACTACATAGCTCTCAAAAAAATAGATCCAGTGAAAAAAATCACGTTCTTAAGATTTTGGATGAGCCAAAATGAACTTCACAAATTTTCTTGTCAAATTTAAAGGTCCAAGGGTATAAGAAAAGTAATCCTCTCTGCTCAAAAAAACCCTCAAGTAGAATTGAATCCTTGACCTCTCTTAAATAGTAGGTTTTAGTAAAAAAATTGTACCATAACACCATGGTATATTGATTGTCACAAAATCCTATTTGAAATTATTTTAAAGCATTTAAAAAAAATTAAAGTTTGTCAATGATGTCCAATATGGACAAATTGATAATGCCCATATAGGTTTTTATGTGCTCTAGACTCAATAGATCTTTCTATTTTTTTATGACATACATGTATACGTGTGTGATAATTTTTTATAAAAAATCTCCTTCCAAATAAATAGCATATAATAGGGTACAAAAAGAGAGAAATGGTTACTAGATCCCAAATTTCTGAAAACATATATTGGAGATGAGAATAATCATCCACATGATAAATTTTGCATACCATAATTACAATGAAACTAAGTTAGTATACAAATAGTAGGATTAAACTTGATATTAGCAATAAAATCTAAATATATGTTTGTGTATATATCTCCCATATATTACACATTTTTGTATTTTAACAATAGGGAGTCCTAAGTATAAATACTTGAGTAACTTTACTTCATAATAATCAATTAATTGTTGTGAATAAAGTGTGAGTGCCTAAATATACACTGACACAAATTGTTCATTCACATAATAAGTTGTCATTAAAAATAAATTAAAAACCTACATAAATTTAATCTCAATCCTATTATAGTGTGAACCTAGACAAAACCGAACTACATATTTAAAACTACTTCTAACCTATTGCAAACATACCAACATTTTCAATAATATTATTTAAGATGTATTGTAATATATCATATGATGATTTCATGGAAACAATATGCATGTATAAGGAATATGTGGATTACAAAAAAATAGATATTGATTTTCATCATTTTAAGGGTGGTGTGGTCTTGCACTCCACCACTTTTTATAAGTTTGATTGATGATTTTTTCTTATACTATTTGCCCATTTTGGTTCATTTACTAGTACATTTAACCTAATGACATTTTTTTATTTTGATATGAGCAGTGGTAGACCTCTAAATTTTTTTGCCTACCTTTAATAAATTTTAAATGGAGTCTATATTAATTTTTAAATTACATAATTCTAAAGTGTTTGTGTATTTGTCAATTAATGGTCTAAATTAAGTATTTTTTGTGTGTTTTTTCAACTTCTAATATTTATTGACCCTTCTAACTCTTATTTTATCTCTCTTGATTTACCCTTAAATAAAACCCTTTACACAGAGTGATCATACATTCATGGGGTATGTTTGGAGTTTCTTTATGCTTTGGACACTCTTTTGAGTGGCCCTTTTTGACCTAAGTGTCTTTGTTCCTTGTTCCCATATTTTCCACCTTTTTACAATTGTAGATATGTTTGGTTTTCAATAAGATCCTTATTTTAATTAAATTTGTATATAAATACCTAGGTATTCTACTTCATTCAGGAATCTAAGTGAAATCAAGAGAATTCATTATTCACAAGTATTCATTGAGTAATTGCAAGTATTCTAGAAAATAGCAAGGATTCATTAGAATATGTTTTAAAGTACTCAATGTCATGTTAGAGATAGTTCATGACATTAGTTTATGTGCTTAAATTATTGAAACTATTAAGTCATATTATTTTTGATATTGTTACTATTAATGGGCCTGATAAATATCAAGATAGTTAGACTAATCTTTGGTATAACGCAAGCCTAAAAAAATTATTTTCCTTAATTTGTCAAGCAATGCAACCTAGTTAGGACAAGAAGAATATATGTTTTGTAAGTGATTGGTGTTATTCTATTAGAAATAAATGATAGGATATTGAAAAATAATGTTGAAAATAATTAAAAGAATGTACAAAATAAAAGATATCACATCAAAGGTAAGTCAAACCAAGATAATGTGAGACACAAAGTGATAAGTGGAGAAATTGATTCCAATGAATAAAAATCCACATACATTAAGAAGGAAATATTACAAGAAATTCTCCAAGATTATAATCTTCATGAATAGAGGAGAAGAAATAAGAGACTAAAATAATGACCTTAAAGATAAGGTAGTGAAGAATGAGAGAGGATAGATCTCTTTAAATAGAGCTAGTGGGTCAAAAAGAGTTACATGAGAACTCCATCATAGACTTGCACATCCTTCTTAGTGTGTGCCTAGTGACACCAATTCCCATTAGGTGAGGGGGAAGTGTGTGTCAAGGGTGGTATTAAAAATATCATGTTTAAAATTTTATAATAAGAGTACAATATCATCCACAAAATGAGAATTAAAATCATGGGCACCTTGTGGGATGGAAATTCCTTTCAGGGCTCCTTGATGTTGGGCTTGTTAAAGCATATAGCCCAAAGGATTAGTAACTAAAACATACAAAACAAGGCTTGGAGAATACAACATTGGAGGTCAAAGGATGATGTGAGGCTATCATTAACCATGACCTAAGCTTGTGCCTTTGAAGAGAATTTGAATTCACTTCTTGAAGCGAGGACAAAAATACAACCACTAAAGCATTTTGAGAATGAAAGGACATAAAATTTGATAATGATAGCCCCCAATTGTTGACCAAACATTAAGCAAAGTAGTGTGATGCCAATTATTGACTAAATATTAAGCAAATTAGTATGATGCCAATTCTTTACCAAACATTAAGTAAAGTAGTGTGATTCTAATTATTGACCAAACATTAAACAAAGTTTGGCTAGTGGCTAGCCTAGAATGATTAATGATAGCCCCCAATTATTGACCAAAAATGAAGCAAAGTAGTGCAATGCCAATTGTTGACCCTATTATCATTTCTAATTTTATGAATAAGTTTAACTAGGTCATGATTAATGATAGCCACCAATTACTAAATAAACATTAAGAAAATTAGTGTGATGCCAATTATTAACCCTATTATCATTTCTAATTTTAGGAATAAGTTTGACTAGGGCATGATTAATGATAACCCATAAGGATCCATTGACCCCCACCTCTTTATAAACATTTAAAAAGATGACTTTGAGAATGAGCCACACAACTTAGAAGAATTCACCAAGGCATTTATCCAACTTAGTAAACTTTTTAGTTTTCATTGCCCATAACACTACTTTAATACCAAGTAGAATGAGGCATTGATCAAGAAGGTGGCTAGTGGCCTAGTCAACCTTACATGGAATCTAGTCTCATAACCATTATTCCAAGAAGGATTAATACTCATTACGATAATGTTATTACTAAAAGATTTGGTTTTAATGTCAAAAGAAATCACCCTTAAGATATTTAGTTGAGGAGACCTCCCTCAATCCTCCATAATAATATAATAAATTTATTCATAGTGATGTTTATATTGTAAGTATTTAAATATATAACTAGATCCACAGTCCCCATCTTGAATCTAGAATAGAATAAATTTGGTCTTGGCTCCTTACCCTTTCTAAAGTTCAAATTTTATGAGACCAGATTTAATGTTAGAAATAATAACTTACAATGAAGTCTTGTAAGGATGTTATTCAAGATCCAACCATTGTTGGGAAATGATGTATTTGAGTTGGGATTATTATTTTTATCTCTCCTTAACCATAAATTCACCATACACACAATAAACTTGATTGTTCTAGCCACAATTTATTCCCACCAAATAATCTAGCCTATTGATGGCATAGGTTGAGGTTAAAGCTTCCATAAAATAACAATTTATGCCATGTAATGTGGAGAAGAAGCAATGCAATGTGGATAAGAAAGGTGGGACACATTTAGCTCGAAGGGGAGTTCATAGTGAGAGGGATAAGAGGGATCCAAATTAAAAGAGAAAAAAATGGAAGATGATTGGAAATAACATGGTCACTGAGAGTGAGGACAAGAGGAAAAACAAGTAGAGATTTGATAAAGGAGCAGATATAAAATCTGTAAAGTCTACTGAGCTGCATTTGGAAATCTAATTGGTTATTATACCATGTGAAATAATGGCCAATTTGTTGCATTAAACATTCATAAAGTGGATCAAAGACTCATAGGGAATTACAATAGTGAATCCATGTACAAACTCCTCCACTGAGAGGGGTGATGAGTGAGACAAACAATGATCATGCTTATTTTTTACCATGTTGAAATCACCTCCCAATATCTAACCTACATGAGGGAGTTTTGAATCATTCAATTTTAAAGATCAATGCAATCAATTGTGATGTTTAGAGCATAGATTGAGTATAACCCAATAGTCCTCTTATTAATATAGATTGTAGTATAAACACATCTATGGGTAAGTTATTTACAATAGGAACTGACCTTATTGGAGAGGAGGGGGGATATTATTAGAACCACATCTTTTGATTTGTTATCATTTGTATGCATCTATTCTGCTCACTAAATTAACTTGTTTAATTATGCCTAATATCATATAATATCAACACTTTATTCCTATGTTCCATATTAACACCACATATTCAGAACCTTAATTAATTAATCCTAACTACATAAATACCCCACTTTCCACATAATTCTTAATATTATTATTTTTAATTCATCCACTTTCTAGTCACATGCCCCCCCCAAAAAAAATAAATTCTAGATATTTCCAATCTTATAAAGTTCACCCTTTTCAGTTTTGAAATTGGGGAGGGAAATTCCCCTCCATTTTCCTTCCAACACCTCCATAAATGCAAGGGGCATCCCAAGCATTTGGACATAAATGAATGCAAGCCTATGCTACCTCTATCACTATAATCCATTAATCTAGCCTTGAGCTTGTCATACATGGCAATCATACATTCTATTTCAAGTCTTTAAGGTGTCGATTCGGTCTTCAAGTGACATTTTGAAATCTTGCAAAGGAGAACAAAAAGGAGAAAGATGATTGTAAGATTGTTTTGATTTCTTCTTTCTATTTTTTTCCACTTGATGATTATCTTGAGTTTGGATTGATTAAGAGTTATTTTAATCCAAGTATACAAATTTTGGGTGATACATTCTAGAGACCACAGTGTGATCCCTCCTCTTGAGCTGACATTTCACTTTTAGTGAGTTTGTTTAAGGTTGCAGGTTATATCAAAGAATAATTTGGTGGCTCCAAGTTTTTTGTTTTTTGTTCATAATCTTCTTAGATGTTAGAAATTATGAAATTACAACTTAGCAATACTCTATGAATTTGATTTCAAACAGTCTTCATTATATTTTAGATTATATTGAATACTTTGATACAATTCATTGTTGAGCCTTATTAAATAATTAACAGTTTCAATATATATATATATATATATATATATATATATATATATATATATATATATATATTTGGATTTGTTAGTTTGTTTTATATTTGTTGTTTTTGTGATCTATTTTGCCTTATTATGTCCAAAAACTATGAAATTTGTGTAGGCCTTGAGACTCTATTATAGTCTTCTAAAATGGGTAGACATGATTTCAAAATCTGATTCTATTTGCACCTTTTGAATGCTTGTATCCTTTTTAGCATAGGATAAAAGGCAAAAAAATATGAAATCTAGATTTACACCTATCAATTTATTAAAAAATATCCAAGGCCTTTTTTAGCCTATTCGTTGCAATCGTAGTAATAAATTATGATCTAATCCTTGTCAAAAATATCATTATGTGTATGGTTTGGTCCATAGGACTGTATTTTCCTTAAAACATTTTTGTAAAATAATTTGTGGCCTTACAGGACATTGGTAGCTATGATAGCTACTAAAAATTTATTTCCATTATGATTTGATTGTTCTTCACCACAAATAGTATATGTTAAGGAATGATACAACTTTTCTTATTGTCTCACACACATTTCCAACCGACTCAACTTTTTGGATGCAAGATACTCCATAATGGTTGTAAGATATATGAAATCTCCACTACTAACAAGCCTGGGATACCTATCAATTTTTAGCTAGTGAGAGATCCTACCCACTAAAAACTACAAACTTGCCTTGTGCAACCTTGTCATCAGCTTGCCAACTTACCCTTTCCTCATACTATACATGTACCATTATACTTTTGATAGATGTTCATACCCTATTTTGAATCTTGGAAAATCTTGTTAAATCTGGTTCCACACCTACTACATACTCTATCATCACATTTTTTGGAGACATTTTGCCAAATAGTTCATTGATATTGTGTTTTGCTTCCACATTGTGCATAATAAGACACTTGACAACTTGTTATTAATTATTATCACCCTTGTCTTCCCTATCACTATTCATTTTACACATTGATCTTATATAAAAATTACCTACATGACCATATTGTAAGCTTTCTTTTCTACAGACCCACTGAGATTTGAACCAACATCATCAAATTCATGGCAATAACAATGTCAACATTTTGTGAATGGGTGATAGCTCCCAATTTCATAACATTATTCATATGAAGGGCCATTCCCCACATGATTACGTGAGGGTTTAGGGCTTAAAAAATGCCTCATCGTACAAATCCCTTTTGTAGGTATTATTAAAAAAATCACAAAACTTAGCACCCAAGGCCAAGATAATTACAACTATATCTATAAACCAAAAACCCACTTTGAATTTGTCTAAGAATCAATCTAAAAGTATAAAGCAAAAAATCAAGCAAACTAGTAGGTTACTGGTAGAAGTAGTAACCAGGGTATTATTTAGGGATGATTTTTTGCCTTTTGGTGAATTTTAAGGGACCAAAATTTGGGTTGGGCAAATAGTTAACATAGATCATGTTTTTCAAGTTTTGACTAAAGTGTGACATAGAGTGTAAAAATTTACAATATTTTATCATAAAATAGATACTTCATGTAGTCAATTTTTCCCTAATTAAATGTCATTTGTAAATCCATCGAGTATTTTTTTCCACAAATTATTGTTATAACAATTTTTCTTGCCAATTTTTTTTGCCTATGAATTAAAAAAAACTACTTGTATGAATAGTATAAATATAAAACAAACATTTAAGTATAAGAAATTATATGCCCATGTATAAATGTCAATTTATACTTTAAGTCATATTTTATATTTGTACATTTAGGACGTTTGAGAGTGGTTTTGTACCTTTGGGAGATATAATGAAAATTGTAGATTTTGGAGGGTCCTATAGGATTTTAGACTTAGCCATATTTTAGGGTTTTAGGGTTTCATACTTAGCCATCTTTTAGAATTTTAGGGTTTTAGACATAGCCATATTTTAGGATTTTATGGAAGTATCATAGGAGGTAAATGGATAGACACTCTAAATAAGTTGGAATAATGCTAGGAATGATGGATGGCTTGTCATACCACAAATAATATTCACCTCAAAACATTATATTTTTTTCCTCATGTAATTTCTTAAATATCAAACATTTACTAAAGTTATATGCTTTCTATGGAAAATTGATAACCATCCATCTATGTTATGTTTGATAATGGATTGAAGATTTTTCTACCCTTCTACATCATATATATTTTTATAATTATTAAAAAATACCCTAGTAGTAACATGTCTTAGTATACAAAATCACTTTAGCTCCTAGGTCATGAATTGCATATTACTATGTTTCAAAACCTAGTGTCAAATGTTTTACTTGTGTATAATTATTGAAAACATTGACACTTGTCAATGATAGGTAGGAACCTTTTTATGTGCTCATACTAACATTTTGAATCTTCTATCACTATATTCAAATGGTACCCAGGGGTTTATGCATGGCATATAATTTTGAGTCCTCTTAGTGTCTACTATATTGTCAAATGCATTTCCGAATTCCTTAATATCAACCAGTTACATTTTGTTAAATAAGTCATGGTTTTTTAATACTGGCAAAAGTAGATTAATCAGGTAAGACACCTATTGGTACATTACATTAAACATTCAATTTTGTACATATTAATAATATTTGTTGCTTGGTTTCCTATAAGTTTTAAATTTATAATATTTTATTTCTTATATAGATAGTCCAAAAAGTTAAAATATCATTTATAGGTTATTAGTATCTTTTAATTTAGTTTTTAATTTTCATAACATTTAGGTTAAGTATATAGTTGCTTCTTCACATGTTTCTTTATGTATCTTGTCTTAACAAAACATCAAAATATATTTTTAGATCATATGAAGATAAGGGGTAATATATTTAACCTATAGGTACATAACTATTGAATACCTTCGTGTCTAAGCCCCTCGTAGTGTAAAACCTACATTTTTTTTTTCAATATTGAAATGATAATTTGTTTGAATTTTCATAGGGAAAAAATTTAGTGGCAATTTTTTCATGTGTTCACAAGTCTGATCAATCCATGGAAAAACACTTAAAACTACGAAGTACATGTGTACGAGGTTGATTGTCAAAATTTCTAATTTTAAAACTACTAAACCACCTACTTGCAAGACAAACGACT
Source organism: Torreya grandis (assembly GCA_037957365.1). Lineage (NCBI taxonomy): Eukaryota > Viridiplantae > Streptophyta > Pinopsida > Cupressales > Taxaceae > Torreya > Torreya grandis. The sequence continues at coordinate 2,619,503 of JARHVA010000135.1, forward strand.
GAAGACCACTTATCTTAAAACTACTAATATATTCCGTTTAGGTCAATTAGTCCCAAACTTGGATAAAACATCATTTTTTATCATTTTGTTTATTTTTTGCCTCCACACACTAAACAAATTGGGTTAAATAACTTTTTTTCTTTGTCTAAGTGTCGCTTGAGGGCTATCATGGTGTATGCTCTTCTCCTTGCATCCTCGTGGTGATTACTAGAGAAGTAAAAACCACCAATAACCCTTCCCATTTTTCTCTCTAGAGTGAAATTCAATCATTTAAGTGACATCCAAACACTTTCTATTAGTACTTATTGGTTAAATATGTGAATTTCATTGCCATGCATTGGACCACACTTTGTGTTCTGGTAGAGTATAAATATCAAGATAATTGTCATTACACATTAATGCAAAATTCCACATACAGGGTTCTATGGAGTGAGTATCATTTTGGATCTAATACACATAGTGGTTAGACAACATCCTACATGAATTTGGGCCCCATTGTACCTAGCGTATATCAGGCACTCCCCTAGTGAGCCTATATAAACCAAAAATTAGACCTTTAACTATAACAAGCAACTTGATATTAGAGTCAAGATCAAATCTCAAGTGATTTTTATGTACAAATGGGGTTGAAAGGGTTTGGGATATTTTGTAGTTGCTCACCAGCCTATATCCTCACCCATGAAGCCATTAGATGATGTAGTATTCAAGTTGCACTCTTGTGTCCATTTACTAACTTTAGGTTTGTGGATTATGTGGGACTTGTTTGAGTGTTGTCAAAACTAGTGTTGTTTATAAACCTTATAGCTTAAAAACTCAAAACCTATACATCTATTTGGACTTTAGGTTATACGCTTATCCAAATCACACTCATCATGACCCTAATCATCATTTAATCACCATAGACTTGTATTGATCTCAATCATCATTAATCCCTCCATATATCCCCATCTATCCTTCATCACATAATTATATATCCACTCCATTTTAAGAAACTTGGTCTAAGTTTTGAGTTAGCCTAGGATCATACTTCTATATTTACACCTTGTTTGAATCTTTAGTCTACTATCCTCCTATCTAATTTCATTCTCAATTGATACTCTGATCACTACCTATTAATCTGATAGTTTTTGACCTAGCACCTAGTCATATTTAAATCTAATTGTCTTGCCTATTTATAGCTAACACCCATCTAAGTCATCACATTACTAGTTTAAAATAAGGCATTACTCAAAACCCCATCTTTTTGCTATTTTAAAACATGGCATTATTAATATAGTGATATCATCTATTATATTAAAATTCAACCCCAATTTGACATCATAATCCCTTTTATTCTATCTTGTCCTTGTCCATTACCTTTTATAGTAGCTCAATCATTTAAAATTTCCTTTTTCCCAGGGATCATATTTTACCCAAAACCATAGTCCACCTTCACATTGTTTCATCTTTCATCTATCATCCATCCACCATCATGGATATGGATCCTATCTTGATTTTGAAATACCTTTTGGCCAATAAGGATGCATACCTTTTGAGACTCCTCAAGATGGGTGCCTATGTTCCCATTAACTTCAAATCCATACAACTAAAGTTATTGATACCATAAACACCACATTTCCTTCCTTAAAAACATCCCCCAACATTCCATACTTATGTCAACCAATTCCAATCAACTCCCCCATACACTAACTATTGTATTGCTCTTGATCTTCTCTATCCTACTAGTAAAGGAAAACTAAGCTTGAAAAATACATCCTACATGTGTTGGTATCCCAAATCACCATAATAAAACACCTTCACCCCTAAGTATAAAAAAAATTGATAAGTAATATACCTTACTCATAATATCTTTTGAATCTCTCTTTTGGAAACTTTTTGTTGCCAACATGATTGTTTACCCACAACCAAAACTATTAGAATGGACCAAACCCAAGCCTTCATGATATCACATGGATCAATTTTTTATACCATAGATTCTCTAGATATTCCATTTATCGATGTTTCCCTTTCATGGATTATGTTCAAAACCCAATCGAAAATTGTGATATTGAAATAGAGGGTTCATTCAATGATGCTACATCTAAATATGAGAAAAAATAAGCATGAAAAAAACATTATCAAGCTCTTTCCCACACTTTTACATCCCCCAAGTTACCACAATCAAAATCTTCCACCCTTAAGTCTCACAACACCAATAAGCAATATACCTCACTCCCCATATCTATGGAAGTCCTTGAAAACTAGAGGCCACATGCATGATCCAATATCCACAAACAAAACCTCTAGACTTTTCCAAACCTAAAACCTTATGGTATCAATAAGACAAGTTTTGTATATATCATATAGCTTTTGGGTATTCCATTTATAGATGTCACCCTATTAGATATTATGTCCAAAACTTAATTGATAGTGGTGAGATTGAAATTGAGAATGAATCTAATGTTTCCACACCTAAGAGTGAACAAGAGGGGGTATGCCAAGAGGCACTTATTAACCACGATCAAGTTTATTCCCTCCTAAACCAAGTTCAAGACCCCAATATTTACCATACCATAACCATCCCTATATATTTTTCAAATCAAATCTCCCATTTTCACAGATCCATTCAACCTAAATCATACATTCACAATCCCAAGGTGAATAAGTTATTTAAGGATAATAATGTTATCCAACATGTACTCCCTATGGATAAAATTAAAGAACCATCTATCAGTAGCATTACCAAATCATCATACAAGTCAAAAATAAATTCATAATCTATGTGATCATCAGACAGTAGGACATGTGTATCTTCAATATCTAAATTAGAATATGACTCCCTATCTAACAACCCAAAATTAGATGATTCTAATCAACACAAAGATAGTCATCAAGATAATTCCTTTATAGAGGAAGATGCATGTGACTCAAATTTTGATACAAAGAGCCTAAATGACCCAGTCGAGACTCTTAAGGAGGTTATTTTTGACATTAAAACTGGGTCTCCTAGTACCTTTTATAAGGACCATATTACCCATCATCCACTCAATCCACCTCCTTTACCAAACATCCCCAATCATTTTCCTTCTATAAAAAATTCATTCATCCCACTCTCTAAATGAGATAAATAAGAACACACATCATTATATTCCCCTCAATATGCAATCTTGTTTGTTGAATATATAAGGATCCAAGCTAATTATCAATTAATCAAGCCAAATAATTAAGTCAGCTATGATCCAGAATTAATCAATCAAATTCAAGAAGAGTTTAAAAATTGTCTAAGTCCAAAAGCATCATCCCCTAATGAAAATATCCTTGAGGTGCCATGGGATCATCCACATCACAATAATCATCCTCCAAATCTAAAGTCAAAAATCCCTAGTGAAGCCTAGTTATAGGCACTAAGGGGAAATACCAATCCAATCAAGTCAACAAACCAATAAATCATCATGGAACCAATTACCACACAAATCAAAAGTAATGTGGCTGATTATTCTTATAATATTTGGATCACAGAGTAAATAAGTCAAATGAGAGGATCCTCCTACAAAAATTCCATAAAAATGCATGAAATAATAAAATTACAAAATGAACATAAGCATCGAATAAATTATAATAATCATTGACCACTTCGAGGGGGTAACCTCCTTTGATCAAGCTCAATAAAAATAATTCGTGGATGCCTTCAATGGCCTCAACACTTACTTATATATTAATTCTAATCTAAGAAACTACTACCTCCCATGAATGTGGGATAAAAAAAAATGCTCACGGGATGACTTACAAAGCATATGCATCCATAACAACTACTAATTTAACAAAGTAAAGATAAGAGATATCATGGGTTCATAACATCCCCTCCCTCTTATAAAAATCTATGTCCTCAAAGTTTTAGATGTGGGAATTGGTGTTTAATCTAAAATAGTGGTTCCCATGTTGCATCTTTTGGTTGTATTTTGTGCCACTAAATTAAAACTTCAGTGATGGAATGAGAGTGAAGTTGGCATATATGCCTATCTAAGATTGCCTCCAGCTCAAGAAGAATGGCTCCTTCATTATCAAGTTCAAGTAAAATAGTCTACACTTTGGTGTTTGTCCCATTAAATTTATTTAGATAAGAGACATGAAATATGGGGTGAACTCGAGAAGAAGGTGGGAGTTCCAACTTATAAGCAATTGACCCAATCTTCTAAAGAACCTTATAAGGCCCATAGAATTTGGGTGCTAGATTATGAAGCCCTTTGAGTTTTAGGGAGGGTTGATTATAGGGATATAGGTGAAGAAAAACCATATCACTTACTTAAAAATTATGCTCCAAACAATATTGATTTTCCTATTGTTTCATTTGATTTTATGCCATATGAATATTTTCCTATAGGGTACTAAAGATCCAATCCTGATTTTAGAGGATTGTGTCAACTGCTTGAACTAATGAACTATTGGGGTTGTATAGAAGGAGCACTAATGGTTCTTAACCATAGACTACTTCATATGGAATCATTTTTGTTGAAGTGTGATAGGAGGTATTGTACCACCATTCGATGAGAGGGAGTCACTTTGCCCATTGATGTTGTTTTGAGGTGAATAAAGAAAGGAAAATTTCCAAGCCTTTGTTAAAAAATTTAGTCTGGCCATCCATTTATGGATGATACCCAGAACTCATATTCAATTGAGTTCTAGTCTATCAAAATAGTATATCCAAAAATGGTTGGTGAAATTTGCATCAAAAAATGAGATAATAGATTAAGGAATGTCATGAAGATGGAAAATTTGGTGCATGAAAATTTATGTAATTATGGAAGCCGTATAGGGGTGGTTGAGGTCACAAAAATGACTATATTTGGAGAGACAATCAACCACAACCAAGATCACCATTTTCCCTCTAGATTTAGGGATCCCCTCAATGAAATCCATATAAATATTAGTTCAAATATTAGTAGGGATGGGCAAGGGTTCAAGCAACCTAGGAATTAGTTGTTGGGGGATCAAACCAACAATAGATTACACTTGTGAAAGCAATAAACGCGGAAATAAATCAGATAGATAAGTAACTGAAATGATAAATAGCACAGAACAAGATATACAAGAAAACACCCTGAAAACTTGTATTGAAACTCTTTACAATAGGAATACAATATGAAGAAGCTTCGTTCTTCCACACCTCTCTCAGATGCGCACAAGATCTCTCACTAGATCTCTATTCCTCAAGAGCTCACTCTCAAGTACATTCAAATCCAACAACCTGGATTAATGCAACTCTATACTGTCCTTCAAACATTCACAATGTTCTACTCTTACAGTTCTACACACACACTACAATTCTAAGCTAAGAAGATCTTCCTACATATAGAAATAGGGAAACTTGAGCATGCTCTTACAACAAACAGTTAAGCCTCTTGAACAAGGGCTCTAAAGATAGTATTGCTAACAATAGAGACGCAAGCTTGAGTCCACGACTCAAACTTATCATGCAAACACTCGCTGCCATCCACGAAAATAGATTTCTGGACACGCAGGTAACCGACATCGGTTCCTGCCTGTTCGCCTGTGACCGTCACCGGTCGACCATATCGCCGACGTCGGCGCCTCTGCAACTGCTACTAACCGACGTCGGTCGCTCCTGACCGACGCCGGCGTCTGTGTAGACCCGAACCTGTTTAAGTATGCTCCTTGGTGAAGCTTTTAGCTCCACACCCTAACAATCTCCCACTTGGAGATAAACCAGCTGCACCAACCTGTACAGCATCATCTTCTTGCTCCTCCATCTTCAACTCAATCATGAAGACCAATAGAAGTTGAATGAAGATTCAACTTCTCCATCGTAACCGGCTTTGTTAGCATATCAGCAGGATTCTTGTCTGTATGAATTTTCTCCAGCTTCAACTCACCATCTTCCAATACCTACCGTATGAAGTGGTACCTTAGCTGTATGTGCTTGGTTCTAGAGTGAAACGCTGAGTTCTTGGCCAAATGGATTGCACTCTGACTGTCACTGTACAATCTGCAACTCCCATGCTCCCTTCCAAGCTCTTCCATGAACCGTGTCATCCATATCATCTCTTTGCTAGCTTCTGTAGCTGCAATGTATTCTGCTTCTGTAGTTGACAGGGCTACAACCTTCTGCAACTTAGATATCCAACTAACTGCCGATCCACCTACAGTAAAAACATAACCTGTGGTGCTCCTCCTGCCATCCAAATCCCCTGCCATATCTGAATCTACATAGCCATGTAGAGAAGTATCTGAACCTCCATAGCATAGGTGCTTGCTGCTGGTTCCTCTCAGATATCTAAGGATCCATTGAACCGCTTTCCAATGTTCCTTACCTGGATTGGCCATATACTTGCTTACTACTCCCACTGCTTGGGCAATATCTGGTCTAGTACATACCATTGCATACATCAAACTCCCTACTGCGGAAGAATATGGAACTGTACTCATGTACTCTACCTCATCATGTGAATTGGGACATTGTTCTTTGCTTAGCTTAAAATGTCCAGCCATAGGTGTACTCACCGGTTTTGCATCCTGCATATTAAACCTCTCCAACACCTTGTTCACATAATCTTCTTGAGACAATATCAACCTGTGATTTTTCCGGTCTCTCCTAATGCTCATGCCAAGGATCTTCTTAGCTGCTCCCAAATCCTTCATGGCAAACTTTTGAGCTAACTTCAAAACTTTCTGGTTCTCCACCATCGGTTAGCAATAAATAATATAAGGAAGGAGAATATCTAATTGGAGGCTTACTTACCCTTTCAGACCTCCTGGTGGGTGTCTTGGACTTGTTTTCAACAATCTGTCCACCCAATTTTTCTGACAGTGACCGACCTCGGCCACCTGTAGACCTGTCACTCGCCGTAGTCGGTTCTTCCTGACCGACCTCGGTGCCTGGTCTGCCGACGTCGGTCTCTGTATGACCGACATCGGTTTCTGTACTGCCGACGCCGGTTACAACCCTGCCGACGTCGGTCTCTGTGTTTTCCTGCAAGTGATTATTTCTTTTTCCCGCGAGCTCATTTTGGACCATAACTTCGTCCAATTCACTATTGCTCTGCCCAGATTGATCCAGCTTCCTTATCTGATCACTGTACATCACTCTTTCATTGAAAACAACATCACGGCTCCTGATTACCTTGTTAGTTCCTAGATTCCAAAATCTGAAACCAAAATCATCTGAGCCATAGCCTATAAACGTGCACCTCATAGACTTAGGGTCAAGCTTCTTTCTATTTTCCTTATCTATATGCACAAAGGCTTCACTACCAAAAACTTTGAGATATGAAAGATCTACCTTTTTACCTGTCCATGCCTCTTCTGGAATTCCACCATCCAGAGCTGTAGAAGGTCCTCTGTTAATCAGGTACACTGCGGTGTCAACTGCTTCTGCCCAAAACTCTAAGGGCAACCCTGCATGCAATCTCATACATCTTGCACGCTCCATGACAGTTCTGTTCATCCTTTCAGCAATACCATTCTGCTGAGGTGTCCTTGGAACCATCCTTTGCCTACGGATTCTTTGTGTATAACAATACAATTTGAACTTAAGACTGCAGAACTCACCGCCATTATTAGATCTCAAGCACTTTAACTTTCTGCCTGTTTCATTCTCAACCATGGCTTTCCAAAACTTAAAAGTCTCAAAAACATCAGATTTCTTTTTAATACAGTAGATCCATACCTTTCTTGTGGCGTCATCTATGAATGTAACATAGTACCGTGATCCGCCAATAGAGGCTACCTGAGCTGGTCCCCACACGTCTGTGTGAACAAGCTGCAACTTCTGCCTTTTCTTAGTAGACCCGGTCTTGAGAAAACTAACCCTTTTCTGTTTCCCAAATACACAGTGCTCACAAAACTCTAGATCCATACTTTTCAAATCTGAAAGCATACCTTTAGACTTAAGTATTGACATCCCCTTCTCACTCATGTGGCCAAGCCTTGAGTGCCACAATTTACAATCCACACCTGAAGTAGATAAAACTGAAGGAGATTTGTTAGTAACACAATTACACAAGTAGAGAGTACCTTCTCTCTTACCTCTGGCCATAACTAGTGCACCCTTGGTCACCTTCCAAGAATCTGCTGTGAGAGTTACTGTACAACCCTCATCACCTAGCTTACCTGCAGAAATCAAATTTCTCTTCAAACTAGGAACATGCATTACTTCTCTCAACACCCATGTGTTGCCATTCTGCATCTTCAGCTGCACTTTTCCTTTGCCAATAATCTTACAAGGCTCATCATCACCTAAGTATACTATTCCAAAATCTCCATGGATATAGTCACTGAAATACTCTCTGTTAGGGGTAGCATGGAAAGAAGCACCAGAATCTAATACCCAAGATTCTATGTTATTATGCAAAGAGAAAATTAAAGCATCCTGTGCAATACCTGCAACCTTGGCTTCTTCCTTTCCTTCGTGTTGGTTGTCCTCCTTGGGCTTTGACCAACAATCTCTGCTTATGTGCCCCATCTTTCCACAGTTCCAGCATTGTGGCTTCCTGCCATTCCTGGATTTGGATCTTCCTCTCACCTTAGACTTAGATCTTGATCTCCTCTTGCTCTTTTCTTTTTGCCTTCCCCTGCTCTCAAAATTTAAAGCGTTTCCAGATGTCTCTTCTGTGCTTTTCCTGCGTATTTCCTCATTCAAGATAACGCTAACCACATCTTCTACTTTCAAAATATTTGATGCAGATGCAGTATTAGAAACTGCCATTACTAAGCCATGCCAGCTTTCGGGCAAAGAACATAATATCAAAAGAGCTTTTATTTCATCTTCAAATACAATATTGACAGAACTTAACTGATTAACAATTCCATTGAAATCATTCAGATGAGTAGAAACAGATCCACCTTCATTCATATGCAAATTAAATAATTGCTTCATAAGATATACCTTATTTGAAGCTGAGGGTTTTTCATACATATTTGCTAACGTGGTCATCAACTCTACCGTTGTTTTTGCCTGTGACAAATTACATATCACAGTGGAGGCCAGACTCAGTCTTATAGACCCAAGAGCCTTTCTGTCAAGAACTTCCCATTCTTCATCCTCCATGTCCTTGGGCTTCTTTGCTATCCCACCTAACGGTAAGTAGAGATCCTTCTGATACAGATAGTCCTCTATCTGCATTCTCCAATGTTGGTAGTTCTTGCCATTAAACTTTTCCATTCTCAGCTTACTTTCTTCTGCCATTGCTTCTCCCACTCAAACAGAAATTCCTGCAGAAACACCTGTGAGCAACCTGTAATCTGTAACCTGTAACCTGTAACCTGTAACCAAGGCTCTGATACCACTTGTTGGGGGATCAAACCAACAATAGATTACACTTGTGAAAGCAATAAACGCGGAAATAAATCAGATAGATAAGTAACTGAAATGATAAATAGCACAGAACAAGATATACAAGAAAACACCCTGAAAACTTGTATTGAAACTCTTTACAATAGGAATACAATATGAAGAAGCTTCGTTCTTCCACACCTCTCTCAGATGCGCACAAGATCTCTCACTAGATCTCTATTCCTCAAGAGCTCACTCTCAAGTACATTCAAATCCAACAACCTGGATTAATGCAACTCTATACTGTCCTTCAAACATTCACAATGTTCTACTCTTACAGTTCTACACACACACTACAATTCTAAGCTAAGAAGATCTTCCTACATATAGAAATAGGGAAACTTGAGCATGCTCTTACAACAAACAGTTAAGCCTCTTGAACAAGGGCTCTAAAGATAGTATTGCTAACAATAGAGACGCAAGCTTGAGTCCACGACTCAAACTTATCATGCAAACACTCGCTGCCATCCACGAAAATAGATTTCTGGACACGCAGGTAACCGACATCGGTTCCTGCCTGTTCGCCTGTGACCGTCGCCGGTCGACCATATCGCCGACGTCGGTGCCTCTGCAACTGCTACTAACCGACGTCGGTCGCTCCTGACCGACGCCGGCGTCTGTGTAGACCCGAACCTGTTTAAGTATGCTCCTTGGTGAAGCTTTTAGCTCCACACCCTAACATTAGTGTTGTTTCATCCTTGTTACATTGTTAGGTATCACTTTTAGCCACCATATATTGAATTAACTTTTTCATTACCTTCCAAAAGAAGTTGTATTATGCCCACTCATAATTTTTGAGATACTCTAAGTGCCTTTCAGAGGGAGAAGCATAAAGTTCATAGAATATAGTCTGTTGCAGATCTATGTTCTAGGGAAGCACCAGATGACCCTTATATCATAAAGAAGCACCATCCCAGGAATAATGTGGTATAATTGAGGGGTTAGTGGACAATTATTGAATGATTTGAGATAATGAGGAGTCATTAACATACCCTTATTGTACAATGTCTAACCAATGCATAATACACATGGAAATAGATGAAAGGGAAGCTTGATCCATAAATATGTGAGATAGAGCATCAACCAAAATATTATCTTTACCCTTCTTGTAATTTATCTCATAGTCATAACTCATGAGTTTTTTGACTCATTTATGTTGTGATGGGGTAGAGACCCATTTTTCTAAGAAATATTTTAGACTTTAGTGATCAATTTTGATGCAAAAATGATTGCCCAATAGGTATGGATGTCACTTCTGTACTACATATAAAATGGCCATCTTTTCCTTCTCATAAGTATATAACACTAATTTCTTGCCAAAAAGGGCTTTTCTAGTGATTTCAATGGGGCATACTTCGTAGAGGACAAAAACACCTAGTCCATTGTTGTAAGCATAACTCTAAATAGTGAAGGTCTTGGAAAAATTTGGCATAGCTAGAACAAGTGTAGTACACATATCCTATTTTAATAATTCAAATACACACCTAATAACTTGTGCCCAAGTAAAATTATCCTTTTTCAACATAGCTATCAATAGAGCTATAATATTCTTGTAATCCTTGACAAACTTGTGATAGTATCTAATGAGCACCAAAAAACCATGGAGACTCTTGAGTGTCTGACGATGTGGCTAATTTGTCACAATAGCTAATTTTTTAGGATCCAACAAAAATCTTTGGGATGAAGAAATATGACCAAGATGCTCCATTTCATACTATCCAAAAGTACATTTGGATTATTTTATACAAATATGATGGTTAGAGATAAGTTTTAGTGTGAGCTCTAGATGTTTGAGATGCTCAGACCATGTTTTAATATAGACTAGGATATCATCAAAGAAGACCAGAATGAATTTCTATAGGTAGGGCCAATTTTTTTTTCATCAATGCCTATAATGTTGAAGGAACATTAGTGAGGCCAAAGGGCATGACTAAGAACTCATAGTGGCCATCATGTGTGAAAACATCTATCTTAGGGATATCATCCTCATGAAGTTGAATATGGTGATATCTAGAGTGAAGATCTAATTTAGAAAAACAATGAGTGCTATGAAGCTCATAAATAATAGGGATAGATAACTTATCCTTGATTTTGAGGTGATTAAGTGTATGAAAATCAATGTAGAGATGTCATGACCCATCTTTTTCTAGACAAGGAGAATTGGTGAAGAATATGGGTTGGTACTGGGGTGAATAATTCTTTTTTTTTAGTAGGTCTCGAATGAGCTTCTCGATCTCAATCTTTTGCTAAAATGGGTAGTGATAAGGCCTGATGTTGGGAGGAATGATTCTTAGAAGGAGCTTAATATGGTGGTCCTCTGGCCATGAAGGTGGAAATCCCACTAGTTTAGTAAAGACATGTGCATACCATTACATAATGGTTTGTAGGTTAGAAGGAGTAGTAGAGACTATTGACAGTTGCATTTGAATGGAATAGAGCTGAGAAATGATGTCATGTGAATTATTATTAAGAAGCTCTTACATATGATGTGAATTTATGATGCTGAGAGATCCAAGTTGTAATCCTTTAAATGTGTGTTTTTTCCCATTATCTAAAAACTACATCCAAAGTTCACCAAAATCCCATAAGATGAGTCTAAGTGTGTGTAACTACTAGGCTCCAAAAACAACATCACATCTACCTAAGGGTAAGGAAAATATATTAGATCACAAGTTATAATCTCCAATATAGAGACACATATTGTGACACTTCCTTTTGAAAGGTAATGCACCCCCATTCACAATCATGACTTTAAAGTTGGAGCAAGGATGGATAAACAATTAGCCTATGAGAGGGAACTTCTTGAAGTAACCCTTGACCCACATGGTTTGTGGGTTAGTAACTGTAGCTAAGGCATGGAGAGAGATCTTTGGTTGGTATTCTTGAGAATTAGGTTCCATAATTGGTTGAGATTCTTCTAGATCATATATTTTATCCTAAAAATCTTCCCAATATTTAGGTTCATGTGGAGAGTTCACATCTAATAGGTAGATATTTTTCTTGACACATTGATGTCCCTGAGTGAATTTATCATTACAATTATAACATAGTCTTTTTCTATATGGGCTTGTATCTTTGCTTTAGTCAAACACTTGATAGGAGTGGTTCTAGGGGGTGGCATTATTTGAGAGCATTATGAAGCTATATTTTTGAATGTAACAAAATTAGATTTGAATCATTGTTGAGATGTGATCTTGTCCTATACCAACTTAGCTAACCCTAAGGCTTCCATAATTGTGTTGGGTTGGAACATTTTGACCTTAGATCAAACTACATCCTTTAGTCCACTGATAAAAAATCTCCTGAAGAATTCATCAAATAATCCCTCTATGTGATTGGCTAGCTTTTCAAATTTGGTCTGATATTCTCTCACTTCATATTTGGCAAAGTTTAGTTAATGCTCTAGTGAAGTCATCAAAAGAAGTAGGGCCAATCCATTACAAAATGAGAGTGTAAAAATTAGTCCATACGGGTTCATCATGAGCCTTAGTATACCAATGATATCATTGTAGGGCTTCAAGTTCCAAGTGAAAGGATACAAGTGGAACCTTGTTGGCATCAAAAGTATTATGCAAACTAAAATATTGTTTTTCCTGATAGATCCATCAAGTTGGATCTATACCATTAAATCAAGGAAAATTAAGCTTCAGCCCATGATAATTGCTAGAAGAAGAAAATGCAGTGTCTAAAGAAGACTCTGGATGTCATCTTTTGTTCATGGTGGTATGTTGAAGACCGAGGTTGAGAATGTTTTCATCAAGATATTTGATGTGGGACTTGAGGGCAAAAATTTCTCCTCCATGTTTTTGCTCCTATTTAGGTTACGACCATGACTTGAAGAATTTGTTTATTTAAATGGATAGGAAAACTAGAGTTAAGACATGTTTATTAAATAAGGTTTTGAATTTGGGTGAAAATGAAAGGGGTAAAGGGGCTTTTAATAATTTTTTTGCATAGTGGGAGTATGATTGACAAAGATAAGGGAAATTTTAGGAGTGAAAATGAAAAGATGGAAAAGTGCTCAAAGAGAGAAAAAGGATTAGAAAGAGATGATGAACACAGTATAAACATTTTGAGGCTAAAGAATAAAAATATAAGCTATATCAAAACCAAAAAAAATAGAAAATTATAATTTATGAGAATTAGGAGTGGAATTGGGATATGAAACCTCAAGAAAGAAAATCTAGGGAATGAAATTTAAGTTATATGGATAAAGTTTGAGGATAAATGGGGCTATAGATGGAAATATATTAGAAAAAAATAAAAAAAATACTCTTTCTTTCCTGGTTTTCTGATTGGCGATAAGTCCTTTAGAAGACTACTGAGACTACAAATAGTTTGTAGATTTTAGGTTCTATCAAATATCTAACTACAAGTGCTCTGATAGTCTATGGATACTCCATTGATTAATTATTTTGAGTCTGTTGGAAATAGTAAAAAATTGACATAAATGGGCCCCAAGTTTTAATGGTTGCCTAAGGGTTTTAAAAATTTCACTCTGACCACCAATGTCATCTAATCAAGTACCGATCTCCAAAAAGTTTTTGGCCATGAATATATCTCTTTGCAATATCTCTTGGTTTTCCTCATGGATGGGAACTACTCAATAGGGGCCATTTCCCATTTTGCTGGCAGGTCTTATTAATAGGCCAACTACTTTAGGGTTCATGTGGTACTCCTCATAATGAGTTTTAGGAATTTCACCCAAGCACTTCCCATAGTTATGTGTTCAATTTTTTACCTTGATTTGAAATAGATTATTGTGTTATAGGAAAATACTGAAATAAATTATGCAATAAAACATAGTTATTTCTAAAAAAGTATTATGAAAAAAAATAGAGTGAAGACTTTCTAGAAAAAACATTGGTCATAGAGAACACTCTGATACCAGATGAGAGGATCCTCCTACAATAATTAAATAAAAATCCATGAAATTATAGAATTATAAAATGAATAGAAACACTGAATAAATTATATTGATTGTAGACCACTTCAAGGGGGCAACTTTTTTTGAGAAATCTCAATACAAATAATTTGGGAATGACTTCAATGGCCTCAACACTTACTTATGTATGAATTCTAATCTAATCTAATAATACTTCCAATGAATTTGGGATTAAAAAAATGCCCATGGGATGACTTATAAATCATATACGTCTATAGAAACTACTAAACTAACAAAGTAAAGAGAAGATATATCATGGATTTAAGTCTTGGATTACTTAACCTTGCTTGAAATATGGTATCAATAAAAAATATCCCTTTGGTCTTATATAATGGTGTGTGCAAGTGTTTGGCCCATTTTCACTCTCTTTCTAGTCACATTATCCATATAATCACATCACCCATTCACGCCCTATGCCCCACCATCAAAATCATGACATAATTCCATCCATACCATACTTCAAATCCTTAGGAAACATCATCTATCATAGGGGTAATGATGACACCTATTATAAATTTCAGTAGAAATATAAATCAAGATTCAACGAAGGTCACAAGGCCATCAATACATCAAACAGTGTCAATGACATGTTACTCACAATGATATTCTCTAGAACAGGTGTTGACTGAAGATTAAGAAAACATATGCATACTATATCTTTCTTGTCTCTAATAAATTGAGATGCCAATAAAAATAAAAAATCTAAACAAAAAAAACCATTTGTCTAATAGTGAAAACAAGTCTTCTTGCACCTTGGGTAAGTACCATGGTGAAAACTAGTTTCCAACATCATGGTAAATATTAAATGTTGTCTGTAGGTACTTGAAATTTTTGGGAAAGTATCTTACTTCATATATTCAATCCCATAGTTCATCTTCTTCATTCTTTCCATCCCACTTCAATCCACCATTTCATCACGTCTCGACCTTGGCCACAAGAGTGGAAGGTGTCTTAATACATTTTACTATTATATTCTTGGCATACCCTTATTAACAACATTCAAGGGACTAGATAGTTACTTCCCATACATTTTTCCCATTAGTTATTCATATTCCATCCCTCATCATCCCTTATCCTCCTTTGAATACCATCTAAGGTATTTCATCCATTTATCATCATTCCTCAACTTGGTTACTAGGCTTGGTATTTCCTTTGCTAGTAACCCCTTTTTAATCAAAAAATTCCCCAAAAAACCTAAAAATTATAAAACTTTTAAAAGTACAAAATTATTCCCCTATCTTATCCCATTATCATCTTCATCCACTCCCATCTTGTGTAACTTTATTCAAACTTGGGAAAAACTTAGTCTAAATTGAGCTAGTTATGACATAGTGTTATACTTATCTACCTTAAAATAGAGGTCAATGTGTGAGTTGATTAGCTCTTGTACTTACATAAAAAACATTCTCAAGAACATCCCATCATATTCCATCCACTCATGATCTAGGTACTTCTATCTATCTCCTTCATTCTTCCCACACATCTTCACTTAAACAACAAGCAAAACACTATTTTTTTCAATATATATATATGATTTTATGTGTATGTGTTTTGTGTGAGGTGTTTCCTATTGTATATGTTGTTAATTATTTATTTATATCCATGTAGTCTATTTGATCATTAATGTTTGTCCTCTTTTGATGTTAATTTTTTACTTTGTTTGGTATAATATCTTTTTTGGGGTATAATGAATGAGGATGTTATGATAACACCAAAAACTATAATTATGATTTTAGGTGTCCTCAATGATGTATAGTTCACTATTTACCCCTTTTATACTTATGCACTTTAGCAAAAATGATACCTTGATTATCACATATCTGAGTTTAACTTACCTCATGTTATGTTAACAAGGATTACACAACTTATATGGATTAATAATTAATCATTCTATTTTATTCACTCATTCCACTAATAATATATAAACTTAAAATTCTCTCCTTACCCTCATCCCTCAAGCAAGAGGACCACACTTATCCATATCATTATAAAAAACCTTTATCACATTATTCATAATTACAAAAATCACACACCATACCATTACCTACACATATGAAAATACTAAAATAATCATAATATAAATTATTATATCAATAACTAATACATCACCCACTTAAGTCCCTACATACTCAGATCATGGCCTAGGAGGTAACTCAAATGATCATGATGTACCCACGATCCAACCACCTCATCTATGTTCCATAGAGCCAACATTTGTTAGCTCCCTCTAAGGATAATACTGGCTCGAATGGCCAAATTGTCCATAATAACAACACACTCTAGATGGGGGTGATTTATAAACCACCTCCCTAATTTTTATTGTTGCATCAAAATGTTTCCCTCATACAATTTATGCTACCTATTGACATCCCTATGGGTCTCCCCTTTGAAACAAAGGGTTGTCTCTAGGTCCTGCAGGGCCTTGGGTGCATCTTCTCACTTGACATCTTATGCAACAAAATCAACACATATACATTAAAGCTAGGGAAATGGATATTTTTTTTACTATTATCATAATATCACTTCTAAAATTTCCATCACTTGATGTAAAGTGTGGAGACCTACACATTTAATTTATAAACATGCTCTGATATCAACACTGGCCTATCATGTGATATTCTTCGAGTGTCAAACCACCTGCACTTACACAAGATAAAAAAAATATTGTATAATCTTGCACTACATCAAAATACTCAATTATTTATGTTTTATATAACACTTTCACCCTCAAAATCATCAATAGCACTTGATTGGGCCCACCAGTAGGATGGATCCCAAAAATGGTCATTGTTCCCACATCACAATATCACCACTCACCAAGTATTGTCATATCATCTTTCAAATACTTTAAAATATTTCTTAACTCATTGTAACCAATCCAATTATTATCCTATTAGCTATTAATATAATTCTACAACACATCATCACATTCTGATCATTACACAACATAATAAAACAATCACATTTTTCTTTATTATTAATAAAATAATATCATCTATTACATCATATTCATACTAGGCATCAACATGTTTTCAATCCATCACAAAATAAAATATATACACCAACTTTTACCATATATATATATCATCACAATTTTATGCTTAACAACTACACTTCTCATTATAACATCATTTAGTCCATAATTACATACACTTATTCATTATTATCCTCCTATTACATATGATCCCAACTCTACACCATTGATACATCATGCCATACATCCCACCCTATGGTGGTAACCTCAGTGATGGATGAGTTAATTGGATCAATGACCTATAACTTGGTGACCTCTTAGATAGACTGATCTCCCTATATGATGGAGCCCTTTACCTTAGTGGCATCGACTGATCATACAAAGTTCTCTAATATTGTGTCTTTTGAGCCATCCTCACCACCTAGGATATCATGTCTCCTAACACTAGGGAATCCAATAGTATCTGATCCATATTTATTTCCATCCTGATGACTTGTGCCTCTACCTCTCTCTACTCTAATCATCCTTGTAGTTGCATATGGTCAGCCTATATCCACTCCACTTGTTCTTCTAACACTCCAATTTGTGCCTCCCATAAATTATCCTACATTATAAATGATGTTATCCAAGCCAATACATCTGATGTATGTATATCTCTTCAAATAATTTGAACTTGAAGAGTGACATCTATCATTGTAAACCTATTATCTCCCTTCACATAGATGATAATCGACTTAGATAATACCCAGTGCCCCTATTATTTATGTTTTTTCTCTCATGCCTCTATAGTTGGTATGTATTCTTTAACCATTATCCATTTTTCCATCTTCACAACCATCTTGATACACTTCTTACCACCATTATTCTCTCCAGAGCTCGATTCCCTTACAACACAAAAATAATTAACAGTCAAATAATATCATTGCATTTCATGACTTAAACAACATCCCAACCCCTTCCCAAAAATTTGATATTCCCCACCTACAATTTATCATCCCATGGTCATGTTATACCTATTTTATACACCCCCCCTAAATTTTTCAAAATCTATACTTGATGCCATAGAGATGACCATATCATAAAACCTAAAATTGTGTTGAGGACCCTATTGATTGATAGTATTTTTAGATACATTTTTAATTGTGAAATATTAATGATTGATTGGTAAAATTTTATTTATGTTTTATTTAGTTTCAAAAAAAGTGGTGGATAAATGAATAAAATGTGTGTATATAGTTATAGATATGATCAGTTGTTCAACTATTCAGATTCAGTACACTTTTGAAAGTTTTAATTGATACATGGACTTTCAATTTTCTATTATTTTAGTTAATTTTTGATATTATTCGATCCTAATAAGTGGATTGATTTATGATTTAGATAAAAATGGATATATGATACTTTGAAAAACATTACAATCAAATTTGGTACATTCAAAAGTTATTTTAAAAATCCACATTTGATGAATAGCTCAGTTTCATTCACTACATGATATGATGTTTATTTGAAATAAAAATATGCTTTAGATGGTTTATCAATGCTCATATCTTAATTTATAAAACTAGCAGTCCAGTCTATTTTGATTCTACAACTAATACATGGATAATTTTGTTGAAGCCTAATTGGCATACTAAGTTTAGTTGTTTCAAGATTTGAGTAAATAGTCAAATTTGGTGATCATAGTTCCCAAAGCATGTATTTCATTTCTTGTATCTAGAAGATTAATGTGTAAAAGAGGATTGATGAGATAGATAAATAGCATATAAATTCTTTAAAAACATCACAAGCTTCTTCTGAGAGGTTCACTTCACTTGTAAATGACAAGAAAGGACTTTATTTATCACATAGTCTACTTTATAACTTTAGGGATCATATACTAAGTTTATATTCAATCCCTTTGTGAAGTATGTTATAAAAATAAACTATTGTTTCAAAGGTATTTGACCACAATACTTAGGGGATGGGTAATTTTGAAATCATAGTGAAATGCATAAGTCTTAAGACCCTTCGATTGGTGACAAAGCAAATATTCATTGAGCTGGAGACCATTTAGCATATGAACTTTGAGGTGATTGCGATGGCACTAGCCTTTATTTTAAGTGTATGATATAAATGATTTAAGATCACCTAAAGATTTGATGGCAAGGGAATTTATTGAAATGGTATTTTACTCAAAATTTGGTAATTAGTTATTGAGATAGTATGAAGAGATGGTCCTAGATAAACTTGTCACTTCCAATAAGTAACTTAGCAAGATTACCAAGTACACAATTAGTTAATGCAAACCAATAAAGAATAACCACATCACTCAGTTGGTTATGAACTCAGGTTGGCAAATAAAAGGTTTTTTTTAATTCATTATTGATCATTTATTTGCAAGCTTTATGTGGGAGTGAAGCCCTAGTGGGATAATGGGTGAATTGAAAAATGAGATGTAGTGAAAATATTTGGGAAAGGATTCAAGTAAGAATATCAGGCATGTCCATGTTAATTTTGATTAGTCTTTCTTCAAAAATGTTTTGGTGATGTGTGAAAGTTTGGAGTGAAGAAGAATTTTTTAAAATGATATCTGATCTATATGATGATAAATGAAGTTCTAATCTTTTATTTTGATTAACCATGGAAGAATATGGGAAATGGTTTGAATTTTTTGGTGAATCCTCTTGTATGTAGATGTTATAAAGTTTATGGTGATTATTTTTAGGTATTTTGGTATTCTGTTTCTTGCATGGTTGAAGGCTGCTATCAATTTTTTATGGGTTTATTTGAATGTTGAGGGTCAGAACTATAGTGTGAAAGTATATATGGTTTTGCACATGTAGAATTTTGGAAAGAAGAATTATTTGTTTGAAAGGTTTTGAGTATATTTTGAAAGCCTATGTGGAAAAAGATTTTGAAAGTGATAGTTGGTCGCATGTAAACAAATTTTTCCTCTTGTCTAGTTTATGACTTGGGTTTTCTAGAAAAGTTGTCTGCATATAGTCATATAAAGAAAAAGTAAAGATTTATTTAGATTTGCATAAACCTTGCATGTTTGAGTGAATTTTTGTTATATGCAAATTGAAGAAAATTTAGATAAGATTTTATGAGAATATGCAAGTAGTACAGTTTCTTGTTTTAATGTTTCAGGGATTTTTTTTTTATGCATAAATGGGATGGTTTTGTGGATGGAAAATTTGATGCCTTTTTGAGAAATAAGTAAATGATGATCTATGGTTTTGGTTGAATATCAAAAATACAAGGCATACTTTTTCTATATTTTTAATGATTCTTTCAAAAAACTATTTCAAATGATATTTTATTTTGACATTGGTGCATGTTTGTCAATCTCAGTATGAGGAGTCACTTACATGTTTTAGATAATGAAAAGATAAATTTGTCTTTCTTTTTGAAACTAGGTATGAAATATAATAAAAAATTTCTTAGCCTAGTTATATACAATATATCAAAGATTTTGATGATTTGTATCATGATGAAAATCTAAGATTTTAAGGGTTCTTATTTTATGGCATACATATGATAACTCTCCACTATGTAAATATTTTAATCCTCTGTTATTTTCATTTTAGTTGAACTTGGTAACAATTATATACAATATTGTTTGATTTTGATAAAGTTTGGTTTAGGGTTTGTCTCTGAAATATACATGTATATGATAGTCTGTGTTAATCACACTTTCAGTTAGCATATGTTTTGAAAAGAGATGATTTTGGGCTCATACATATATATGATTTGGATATCAGCATTCATGAAGTCACATAATATTTAGTTTTTGTTGATTATCTATTATGGATTTGATATCAAGATAATCATCTCAGAAATCTAAGTCTAGTTTCAATATATTATATGTGATTGAAAATATGCAAATTGGATTCATTATGTGAAAATTTGAACTAAATCAGTAGACTGTGTTGAAAATGATAATGGCATAAGTCAGTATAAATATATGTGGATACTTTGAACAAATTTAAAGATAATGTGAAAGACATGAGATTTTATTTGAAGTTCAATATCAAAATTAAAACTTTAGGCTTTTGTTTGAAAATGGATATTGAGATTAAAGTTCTTTGATATTTGGAAGTTGATACTAGAATATTATATTTATTTCTGAGGCTCAATATAGATTTGAGTATAAATACAATGTGATATGTTTCAGTCATAGTGTAGTTTCAACTTTAATTATTGAATTATTACAGTTTGTAGTTTTGTATTTTTTGATACTTATTTCTAAGCTTAGACTTAATTGTTATCTTTTAGATTGATCAGTATGTCTAGGTGGGATCAGCTAGCAGGAAGTAATGATGATAGAGGATGGGGACAAAATACAAATAGAGGTAGTAGTCAGGCAAATTATAGTAGAGGTTTTAATAGGGGTGGATTTTTTGCAGGTCATTTGGGACATAGATTTCATAGAGGGACAAAGACATCCATTCATTTTGATGCCTATGATCTTGAGTTTTGGGATATACTAAGTAATCTACCTGTTAATTTATTAAATAGGGGTTATTGGGGTTATATGGGATTTAATGGCCATAACATTATAACCTGTGCACATTTTCAAAGTAGTTCATCTCACCATCTAGAACATGATCCTCGATTACTGCCACTTCATCCTCCTAATTTTAGAGCTGAACCAATTGATAATCCTTTACCTGCCAACCAGTCCATATAGCTTGAGGTAGAAACTAACCATGACAAAGACCTTAGGAAGATGGATATTCCTTTAGATAAAATTTCTTTTTCTCATGCAGACCTTGTTAGAAAGTGTATAAATTTGAATCTATTAGGTTCCCATAGTGAACCCCTTTTGAGGCCTGAAATATTAAGTTTGAGAAGTCAAGGTTATGATAACAAAAAGAAAACCATGGATATTCCACCTCAGACTATTGAAAAGAACACTACTAAAAGAGTACTTCTAGTCAAAATAAAAATGAAGCACCGAGGGAAGTTAGATTGTTGAAAAGAATCAAGTTGGAGGTTGATGACAATATGACTAATTCGAGAACTAAATTGGTACCATTTCCTATCACTAAAATGGAGTACAATGTTTGTCTTCAAGGTCAAGACAAACATGTGATTGAAGTATTGTCATATTCAAATGACTATTGGTCATCCAAAGGATAATTTATGTTAAGTGTTGAACTTTTTCATGCAAAACTTGATATTTGGGTTTAACACTTTAATTTTCAAACTTTGATAAATTTTGCTAATTTTGGTAAATACAAGAAATTTTGGAATTTCTACATAATTATATATTATTAAGTTTATTGATATGCATTATGGTTTAATATGAATATATTTTATCAATTTATGACTTATTTATTTTATGATTGACATGTACTCTATTATATTATTAATTAATATGGGTCCCCACCTATTAAGATTAGTATCCAAGGTCTATTATTTTAAAATATTTTGATTAATTAAGACATTTACGTCTTAATTAAATATATCCTTAGCCAATTTTATTTTAATTAACTAAATTTATTAAAATTTAATTAGTTAACATTAAGGAATAACTCACTAAAGTTAGTTATAACTTGTTTTACAACTAAGTTGAAGGTATACAAAGAGATCAAGGATTCATTTGAAGATAGAAGCACACCAGTAATTGAAGACTTAAGTATTTTTTGAATTCAACCATTTATCTCTTCTTTCTATGCAACTTATCTAAGATAGTACAAATTTTGTAGATAGACCCAATGGTACTTTATCTAACAGTTGAATAATCACTTATGCAAAATTGGTATATCTAGTTTTATTTATCATCTATTACTGATTATCTAACATTTGTTAAGCTTAATATCTTTTGATGATTTCTATTTGTAGTGTCATCTCCTGATAGAGGTTTCCCTCTTAAAACTTGGCTCATAGTGATAACTGTTGTAGACACATAAAATTGGCCACCAATGGATTCATACCCAAATTTAGATCAATTCTTACCACCCTTTGAATATATAAACTAAAAATTTCTAAACATCTTGAATTTGGTTTCATAACATGTAATTTGACCCAAAAATCAATTAAATAGAGTAAATGCACACATAAATTAAATCAACACATGGAAATGTTCAAAATCCTAAAAATAATTAATTAACATGCAAAACCTAATCAAATGCCTAATTGAATCATCCTTGAGAAATTAAATGAATTATCAAAAAGGAAATTCAAAAAATCAAAGAATATCCTAGGAATTCATAATTACCTTTTGTGAGTTTTCCAAAATCCAAAATATCTCACCCATGCCTATTCCATGCTAATCATGAGCTTTCGACACCTTTTAACTTTATTGAGGTTAATTAATGAAATAAGGTGAGGTTTGAACCCATTCCAAGCTCTTTTGTCAAACCTATAAATACAAGTATTTGCCTCTCATTTATGAGATCTTGGAAATAGTAATGTTATAATGTGGGATTTAGGTCATGAAATAAATACATAGTGTTATAATGCCAAAATTGAGCCAAGCCATAAATCCATATCAAATGATATGTGGTGCTAAGGAGAGATAAATATAGCTAAGCTCCATTGATGAAGACTTTTTGATCAAATTCTGAGCAAGCCAAATGAAAAAATCTCTTGGGTCATTCAAAGAAGGTAAGAAAGGTAAGTTTTCTTGCATTTTAGTTATGCTTTGTTTAGTTTTTCTTAAATCATTATGTTCCTTCATTTGATATAGGCAAGATAGTGTTATGCATTTAAGTGTTTTTTTTCCCCCATTTTTATTGTATTTCATTGTGAAGCTAACATATGATCTAACCACCCTTCTTAGATTACTTGATCATAACTGCTACCACTCCACTTTTACTACCCCATTCTGCCACCTCCTATTGGCAGCCTATAATCATTCCTCACATCCTCTAATAAAACCACCTCTTTGTATCACATTCATTTTTTTTAGTTCCTCCCTTTTATTTTTTATTCCTATTTATCCACCTTTCTCACTCCCAACATACTACTCCCAAGGCATATGAGATTATTCCATTCATAAAACTCTATTGACTTTTGCTCTTCTTCATACTTCATCAGTACCTTACTCACCTAAGTTACTTAAGGTCTACTCAACCATCATCATGGAATAATCAAAACCCCCAGCCTTAATTAGTTTACCCCATATACTACCCAATCATATCCATCAAACACTTCTCTGAGTTATAATAACACTCATCTCTCCTCCATTTGAGACCCATAGTTCTCCTAAACATGTGTCATTACATGGGATATGTTGAAATGTCATAGATCTCTTTGTCATTATTTTATTATGGTTTATTTCCCCTTTTTCTGTATCAACAACAGTGACACCCTCATTTATACTCCCTATAAATCTATATTTACTAGGGGCATCATCGATACCATTAAATTATAACTCATTGATTGCCAACACTTCATCTCATCCACCCTTATTATTTACATCTAATTACTCTATTTCCTTCATTCCCCATCTAATCTTGTGTTCCTCGTATCATTATTTTAAACTTGGTAGAAATACATTAGCTTGAGGTCTCTTGAGACTATGTAAGCCAAACTTGATCACCCATGGTACCCAAAGATAGCTCGACCGCACTAACCAATCCTTCCATTTCATCCCTTGGTCACTTAATCACATCATTTTTTCTTGATACACTGCATATTACTCTCATTTGACACATGATATGTGTATACACATAATATTTTCAAACTTTTATTGATTACTAATGCTTTTTATCTTGTAAGAACCTATTGAGTCTCAATCTCTCTAAGTGCACACCTTAAGGGGTGCACTAGGAAAGAGGTGGGCAGACCATTAGTGATTTATAGGATTGTTTTACTTTTTCCACTCGTTATCTACACACTTGTCTCCTAAAAACCTTATCCTTAAGCTTGTTATTCTCTATTGCACACTCCTTAGTCATTTCCTACCTTTTGTCCCCTTTTCCTAACCTTAACCCTTTTTCAATTATTCACTATACTAGGTCAACTAGGTTGACCTTGTATAGTTTTGGGTGAAATTTATTTAGGGTCTAGGTCATCTCTTTTCTGACCTAGCCCATGACCTAGTGAATTCTTGTCCATAAATATGCTAGGTTTACTAGGTCAACCCTATTGGCCAAAACTTTTGGAAGGGCTTAGGATTATAACTACCTATATATACAAGTTCATTTTTCCATTATTTAGAGAAGAGAAGAGAAGAAAAGAAAAAATAAGATCTATTGCACATATGCTTATCCACCATTATACTTGAGGAGCAAGCTTAGGGTTTCATAATTTCTTTGGAGATAGGGATCTTATCTTGTGGATAACTCTTTTGGATGAATTCATAGGTTGTGTAGCCTAGATTTTATTTATCCTTGTCATCCTTACATACCATAATAACCTCTTGTGATCACCTTGGCCTAGGGAGAGATTGAGGCTAGATGGGTTTGTCTTCAAAGGTAAGTATTCCTAACTTTGTTCCTCCTTTGTAAGAGTAGATATATATGCATTTGTACTTATATTTCATGCATTAATATTATGTATACATTGATGTGAGTATATGTTTCCTATGCATGTTTACTTCTATTATTTCTAACCCCCAATTTTTTCAACAAGATTTGGTGAGCACTAGACTAAACTTTACTTGTTATTAATTTAGTGAATATAAAACATAGGACCTAGTTAGGGTTATTGCATAATTGTGATTGACTGGCGGCTTTGGAATCTTACCTAACATTGTGTATTATGATAAGAGATCCCCTAATTGGGTATAATAGATCCTTGTATTGGTCATGTTCTTGATTATCTAATGTATCCCCAATTGGAAGTGTATGGTATGATAAATCTTCTTTGAGTTAGGATTGATTTATAGACATGAGAGTTTATGATTGCATACATTATGGTGAACTTGACATGAATCTAATGTTTTTAGGTTTTATCTCACATTTTTCATTATTTTACCAATTTCTTTCTCTATATTTTTGATATTGGGTCAATAGTGTTAGTATAGTTCTAAATTTTGTGTATAGGTTTAACACACAATCACATCAATACATCTTTATTCTATTTGTGCAAGTTTTTCATCAGGTACATGATACTAGGTCAACTCTATTGACACAATACATTTTATAGACTTCTAAACATGCTACTAGATCAACCATGTTGACACAGTACACTTTTTAGACTTCCAAAAAACATACTAGGTCGACCCTATTGACATAATATATATTATAGGATTTACAGAACTAGGTTGACCCAGTAGATTTAGTTGGTAGAACTTTCAAGAAATTTAAATAGAAAATTTTCAAATTCTAAGCATCTTCCAACTCACCAAGGTTCCTTTTTCTCCTTCTCTATCATTTCTATTATTCATTATAGTTCTAATTTTTATAATTTGTAGTATTTAAAACTAACCCCATACAACAAACTAGGTCAACCTTGTCAATGTAGTTCCATATTTTATCTTTTGTATAAAAAAATAGGTCAATATTATTGACGTAGATCTTTTTTAGACCCTTGCTTTAGCAGTATAGTAGCGACACTTTTGACTATGTTTTGTCATCTCTACATACACTATCATCTAAAATTACATTGTACTATGTTTCAAAACTAGAATTAACACTTATATACTATTAATTATCTCACACCTTCATTTTTAATTGCTTGCATGCTTAGAATAGATCACATAGTCTAATTAGGTTATTTTTCAATATACTATTTAGTTTTAATATTTTTATCTTTTATACAAACACTACCAAATCAAAAAATCCTAAAAACACATTTAAATAATTGTCTACCTAAGGCATACCTAGTTATATTTTATCACCAAAAGGGATGTTTCAATTATTTTTGATTAAATTTAAGAAGTGAGAAATAGAGAAAGAAAGGTTGGGGATTAGTGATTATATGTACCTAGATTAGTGCACACCATATCCAGATGAAGTCGGGAACTCCTCTTTAGCTAGGGAGGACCACCTACAAGTAAGAACACACTACCACAAAATATTTATTAGTAGGTTGGTGAGTGGGCTGCCAAGCAACTTGCTTGTTCCAGGAAGTGACAAACTTCTTGGGGGATGACAGTCCACTATTTAATACAAAAAGTTAAAAATGAAATGAAAAAGTAATGTAAAGAGAGATAGAGAGAGATTTGTATGTACCTTTTCTTTAACTTGTGTGTAGCAGTCAGTATCACAGAGAAAACAAAATACAATTTTGGTTTGTTAGAGGGCTATTTGGGTTGGTTCAAGGTGATTTGGGTAAAAGGGTAGTCACTAACATTGGTAGGGTAACCGATGTTGGTAGTGGTAATGTGACCAATGCTAGTAGGATAATTGATGTTGATAGGGGAAATGGAGTCAAAAATTCATAGAAGAATTTCCTAAGTGTAGGGAAGGATATTTGACAGGTTAATGGGGTTGGAAAAGAGTCATATGAGGGGTTAGAGAGATGGTAAGAAGTTTGGGTGAGGAGTTTGGTTTCGTTAAGGTAGAGGTATGGAGATGAAGGACTTTTTCAACTCCTTAGGGATGAATATGACTTGTGTAAATGCTAATCAGGAATAATTAGAATTCACAAAATATAGGGATGCTTATACGATATAAGTACCCAAGGAAATGCTCTTATTAAAGATTTGTTAAGGTGACTGATTGAATGGAGATGAATGTGTGACACCTTTTCATCATAGTTAGAACTCTTTACACAATGGATCAATTCTAGTTCAGGATTTGACTGGTACAGAGAATCTATAAGCCTGGTTACAGTGGATAATCACCAAAAGTTTGTTAAGAGTGTTTTGAATCTCTTGAGTGAGTTTTTTTATTAAGAGAGAGAATATTTTTGGGGGATCTAAAATGGGTTTATAATGTTTCTTAAGTAACCAATGTTAGTGATCCTACCGACATCGATCTCAGGTTGATCAACATCGGTCAAGGGTTGACCAATGTTGGTGGCATAAGAATAGGTCAAAAGGGCTATTTTTTGCTCCTTTCTTCTATTTCTTTGTGCCAAGTGTGACACCCATTAAGAAATGGTCAATATGTGAGGTTGAGTATAAGGTAATTGGTTATAAATTAATTTATAGGGTAAGAATTAGTTATTTGTGGGAGACCAAGTCTAGTGGTGACTCACAGGGGGAGAATTGGTCTTGGGGCAAGGTAGTATAGGGAATATTTAATTAATCTTAATTAAATATGTGGAGTAAAGGCATGGGTTAGGAAGACTTGTTACAAAGGAGGTCTAAGGGGGGTTTTGACACAACACGTTATATACTTGTGTAATATAATTTTGGTGTCTATGTTTGCCCCTTTTTATCTTGGTAGGTTGTGCTAGCAAGTTACAAGACAAAAATGAAAGTTGAGTGGTCTAGGCATGGGCTGTGATATCCTCCCCCTCCAAAAAAGAACTGATTGGGAAAAACCCAAAATCGGTGACCGATTTGATAAGGAGTAATTGAGATTGGTTGGTTATGGGTTAGTAGTGTAGAGATGATGTCATGGTCATAAAGTAATAAAATGTTATGTTGACAAGTTGAAAATAGGTGTGATCATGGAGGATTTTGGTTAAAGTTACCAAGGCATAAATTTTTAGTGATAGTTGAGAAGGTAGGATCAACCAAAACTATAGCTCCAATAGTTAAATGTGTTACAGGTATCTGAGGCAGGAAGTGATCCTAAAAACACAATAGGTTAGAGGTGATAGGATTAGTTAGTGGTGATCCAAATCAACTAATAGTCATACATATGAGGTATTGTCAATGTGTACTAGATAGAATGAATGAATAAGACACCAAACTCAAATGTAATGAGTGGGTGCATAATGAAACATGTGTTTGGGTAATAGTTGGCATGAGTGAAGATGAAAATGATCCCCATGGTCAAGTTTGTAAAGGTAGGGTATGTGTAAGGTCACCCTAGAATGAACAAGTGATTTTAAAAAGTGATGTGCAAGCATTAAAATTCTATTACGTGGTATCGATGTCAATAGTGTTATACTGACATCAGTGGTAAAGTGGCTGGAATCAGTAGCCTAGGGCATAAATGGCTAATGTAGGTGTCTGACCAAGATTAAAAAAAGGGGCTAGGTGGCTGACCAGTTTCATTTGCATGTTGATTGGTCAAAGATTAAGAAAAAGCCAAAAAAATTAAGCAAATGGTGAGATGAGGTGTGGTAGCATAGGCACCAGTCATCCTAGCTTGTTGAAGGTGGAGAGATGAGGTAGGGTCCTTTAAACCTTTGGTTTGTGTTTTTTGGTAATTTTGGTTATTTGAATTGAGTGGGGGGTGTAATAGGTTACTAGTGAGTAGTGGGTGGGTAGTGGGGAGGGTAGGATCATCTTAGGCTTGTTTGGGTGGGTTTTAGGGTAGTTTAGGGTTAAAATTGAAAATAGGTAATGGGTGAGGTTCGGCCCTAAAGCTGAACTAGTCACCAATGTCAGTGGTAGTCTATCAATGTCAGTTAAGGTCTTCTTGCTGATATTGGTGGTAAAGGCACTAACATCAGTGTGTTGTGCATCAACATCATCAATCTAGGCACTGATGTTGGTTGGTAAGTGATCGACATCAGTGGCTTTTTTAAAGTAAAAAAGGTAAAAATGGGGAAAAAACGAGTTGAAAATCCATGAGGCCTTAGGGAATAGGTAAATCATGTGGCATAGAGTAGATTTAGCTCAGTTAAATAGTGAGAGATTGGTCAAAAGGCCTAGTTTAAGAGATATAGGTTATAAGGCCTTGGGTAAAAGGGATATGCTAGATAGTTAGGTGGGTAGATAGCTGAGCTAGCCCTAGAAGACCCCATGTCTACTAAGTGCTACCTACATAGCCCAAAAGGGCTTCAGGCCAATGTAGCTCTCCCATGGGATAGGGAAAATAGTTAAGGTAGTTGTTAGAAAGGTCTATTGATTAATTTTATGTGTTTGTGCTTATAGGCAAGGCATGAGTTGACCCTAAGAGACCATCTTTTGACACTACTGACTAGGATCAAGAGAGATGTGTCAGTAGATAAGTGGGACCACATGGATTTAATTAGTCTTGGTAGAGTTTAATAGTATTATCAGCTGGCTTGAGATGTCAGTTTTATGATCATGCTAATTGAGAGGTGGGATCATACCACTAACACCTTTCACCTATTGACTAGTGAGATGACAGTCACACTAGAGATGTATGGATGATCCTTAGATTACCACTGTAGGGTGAGTAGAGTTTTGCATGCATGAGGGAGGAGCACGACATCCATATGGTGTCATTATTCAGTGAGCATGTGAGTGAGGTCACATATCACTTAGCATCATTCACTTATGAGCCTCTATTTTTGGTAGATGAGGAGGAACATCATGTTAGCATCCTGATGATGATCAACATCATGGTGTACGCACTGCTAGATGTAGATGGTAGTAGATTTATAATCACCTTGATAGGGGTATTAGCTTAGATGATAGAGTAGAGGACAATTTTTTCATGGGGGCCTATATAATTGGATTAGTTGTATAGAGAGATGTGGGGTTTATGATTACACATATGTTATAATTTATATGTTGGGCATATGAGTACATCATAGTTATGTAGCCACTAGGACTACTATCCATGATTGTAGTGGGATTCAAAGTCAGGTTTAGATGATGGCAAGAGGCCATGTCACACACATGGATTGATGGTGTTATGCAGGATATCATGCACTATAGAGGGCTACTAGATGGCTTGAGCCTAGGAGATATTATATGACACCCCTACTTGATGTATCTAATTTTTAAAGGTTAAGGGGAGGAGCTCATTGGGATGTTGAGCACACTATGGGTCAAAGGTAGGAGAACAAGGGAGCTTGAGATGATACCTATGGCATGAGTCAGGAGACAACTTGGCCTTGTGTAAGATGTTCCACTTACTTTCCCCAAATACATGCATGATGACATCGAGGTACCACTCCCTTTGCCATTGGAGATAAATGGACCTGATTTTAAGGATCTATTAATAGGTAATGTGGTTGATGCTAGATGCACTAGGGCATATTAGGCATGGTGGGTAAGACTACACCCAATTGTACTAGTTAGGAGGTTGGCTCCATATATGTAAGGTTTGGCACGTGAGAGATATGTTACTTTATAGGCTAGAGATGTGGCCATATAGGAGAGGGATACGATCATGTAGGTTAAGGATGCCATGATTTAGGATAGAGATGTAACATTATAGGCTAGAGATTCCACTATTTAGATGAGATATGTGGCCATACAGGCTAGAGATGATATAGTTCTAGAGAGGGATACAAAATTATATGCCAAGGACATGGCCATACAGGGAGAGATGCTACAATCCTTTCATATGATTCCTCACAGGTAGAGGTCTTAGGGTTATATGGTCAAGTGGTCTATCTTCAAAGTCAGGTGGCTAGTCTACAAGGATGAGTGACCTAACTGACAGTAGAGAGATCAGTTGAGGTCAGCTACATGGGCATTGGTATTTGTTCCTCCTCTTCCTCCATAGGTAGTAGTATAGGTAGTAAGATAGGTAGCTCATGGGTCCTTCATAGACTATATCTATTATGAGATACAAAACTACACTAGATGAGATCACATACTATAAGAGGGTGATCTACGAGTTTCCATAGATTGCCAAATTCATAGAGTTTAGGGAGTAAGAACAGTCAGAGACACGGACCTCAGGTTTTAGTGTGCATAGATGGAGATAAGGAGAGGGTGATGGTGACACTACCTCATCACATCTACCACAATTTTTAAGAGGCCATGTTGATCATAATTTTGAGAGTATTTTTGTATTTATTCGTTTTTTTGTATATATACCAACCTGTGAGATGATGATGTGAGATGTATATTTGAGAGAGATGAGAGATGTTGATATTTGTATATGATATATATTGATTCAGCACACACACACACACACACACACACACACACACACACACACACACACACACACACACACACACACACACACACACACACGGGAAAGCTAAACATGAAAATCTCATCTACTATGCATATGCCATCACATACATGGAAGTGCTAGTAAACCAACATCATCATTATATCAATATCATAAACATTCATCCAAAACCATAAAAATATAGATGAAAATAACATTTACATCATCATCACATCAAAGAAAACATCTCATCATAATATGTGTGTGTGTGTGTGTGTGTATGTGTATATATATATGTATATATATATATATATATATATATCTACATATATATACATATATATATATATACATATATATACATACATACATATATATATATATACATATATATACATACATATATATATATATATATATACATATATATATGTGTGTGTATATATATATATATATATATATATCTGTATATATATATATATATATATGTATATATATATGTATATATATATATATATATGTATATATATATATATATATACATATATACATATATACATATATATATATATATATATATAAATACATATATGTGTGTGTGTGTGTATGTGTGTATATATATATATATATATGTATATACACACACACACACACACACACACACACACACACACACACACACACACACACACACACATATAATGATTAGATGTGATGATGATGTAAACGTTATTTTCATGTATATTTTTATGGTTTTGGATGAATGTTTATGATATTTATATAATGATGATGTTGGTTTACTAGGACTTCCATGTATGTGATGGCATATGCATAGTAGATGAAATTTTCATGTTTAGCTTTCCCATATGTGATGGTATATGCATAAAATGAAATGGTTGTGTTTATGATATAAAGTTTTAGCACTTTCCATATGTGAAATGGTATATGCTTGGTTAATTTTTTTTTTAGCATGCTCCATATGTGATGGTTTATAGTAAAAATAGATGTTTTAGTCATGGTTTATTTCTTATGTATTGGTATTTAGGAAATTATGGTTTAGATGCATTCTTAGTATTTACCATATATGTGATTGGTTTCATACTAAAAATGAGCAATTTGATCTTGGTCTATTTCCTATGTATTGGTTTTTAGGAAAATGATGGTTAAGTTATATTCTTGGTGTATACTAAAAATGAATGTGTTGGTCATGTTTGTTTGGTTTTTGCATTTTCCATATGTGATGGTGTATGCATAAGTGATGGTTTTGGGCATTGTGACATTATTCCTATTTATTGTTAGTTACAAAAATGGTGGCCATGTTGCATTTTTAGCACTGTCCCATATATGTGATGGTATATACTAGAAATGAATGTGTTGGTCATGTTTGTTTGGTTTTTGCATTTTCCATATGTGATGGTGTATGCATAAGTGATAGTTTTTGGAATTATGACATTATTCCTATTTATTTTTAGTTAGGAAAATCGTGGTCATGTTTCATTTTTAGCATTGTCCCATATATGTAATGGTATATACTATAAATGATTGGTTTTAGGCATTGGTTTTGGGGTAGGTGTAGGATTTAGAGTTGTTATGTTTATGAGTTGAGATGGTAAGTTCTTCTATTGGAAAATGTATCTATAGAATAAAATTCAACATGTGAAGTGAAAGGTAAAAGAGAAAGACAAGGTGCTCATTATTGACACAAACCAAAATAACAATGTAAATAGGCTCTAAAGTTTGAACCTTTTCTATGCATTGCATTAGTTGACCATTTGTTAGTTAGAAAAGTGTGGTTATCGCCTTGTGTTAAGTAAGCTCAAAGTCCCTTGAAAATGTGTTTTTGAGGGAAGAGGGTGTAAAATGGAATAAGAGTAGTGAGGTAGTGTAACCTTTGGAGTAATAATGGTATGCCCCATTTGTGGGTTGCCTGCGAGTGACTATAGACAAGTCCATGACATAAAGTTATTGTGTTGCTTTTTTATTTTTGCTTTTGTTGTGTAAGCTGATCAATGTGGGAAGCTCACAATGGGATGAAGCTAATCAATAGGGAAGCTTTTAAATCATATTTCCTTTGATATTGTTTTTTTTGACTTAGCCATCCTTCAAGGGTATGGTCTAGTCTTTTTTATTTTGGTGGTTTTTAATAGTTGTCCTTCAAGTGAGCAGTCTATTTGAATGTAACTGTCCTTTAAGGGAGCAGTTTCCT
The DNA here is from genome assembly GCA_037957365.1 of Torreya grandis. NCBI lineage: Eukaryota > Viridiplantae > Streptophyta > Pinopsida > Cupressales > Taxaceae > Torreya > Torreya grandis. The sequence continues at coordinate 2,653,778 of JARHVA010000135.1, forward strand.
TTTTTAAGAGCTAGGCATGATTTAGAGTAGTTGATGTATCCCATATTATTTTCTATTACTTTTTATTTTTTGAGTCTTTTTGTTACTTTAGTCATGGATAAGTCTATAGAGGCTTATAGGTTTTCCACATTTTGGGACAAAATCAAAACACTTCGTAGGTTAACAAAGTGTGAAGGAATAAGGGTAAGGTGAAAAGAATATGAATATAGTGGGTTTACTCAAGGGTGAGCTTAAGTTAAACACGAGGTAAGGTGTCACTTAATTAACAAAAGAATGCTCATAAATGCAATACATTTAGAGGTTCAAGTTTTGGTCATCCTTCAAGAGAAGAAAAGTGATAAGCTATAGAGCCATATTTATGAGTTATAATGTAGGGTCCTAGCCAATTGGGAGCAAATGGGGCCCCTATTTTCTCTTTTCCAAGTTAGTCACATATTGATTTTCCTTTAAGACTAGATCTCCAATATTGAAATCACACTCTTTAAGGTTTTTATCATAGGCACATTTGATACGCTCTTGGTAGATGTGGAGATGGTTAAGGGCTACAAGATGACGTTCATCAAGCAAGTCAAGTTGAGCCAAACATTCTTGGAAAAAGTCATTATTAGTTATAATGTATTGTAGTGAAATACTAAGAGAAGGAATTTGGACTTCAAGGGGCAAAACAACTTCCATCCCATAGACTAGGGAGAAAGGTGTAACTCTTGTAGAAGTGTGAATGCTAGTATGATAAGCCCATAAAGCATAGGGGATGTGAATGTGCCAATCCTTACCAACAGTGTTGACCACTTTCATAAGGATTTTAGTCAAAGTTTTGTTAGAGGCTTTATCTTTCCCATTGGCTTATGGGAAATAGGGTGAAGAGAAGCTGAATTTGATACCAAAGGCATCACAGAGTTGTTGGATAGTCTTGTTTTTGCAAGACTTACCATTATCAGTTATGATTTTGTAAGGTACACCAAAATGGCATATGATATAATGGTTGATAAATTCAATTATTTTATTAGCCTTAATGGATATGAGAGGAATAGCCTCAACCCACTTAGTTAAGTATTCTATTGCTATTATGATTGATCTGTGATGAAGAGAGGAATGGGGGTTAATCTCACCAATTAAGTCTAAACCCCATTTAGAGGAGGGCAAAAAGTCCTTAACGATTTGTAAGGCATGACTAAGAACATGAAATAGGTTGGCATGTTGTTGACATTTGAGATAATGTCTAACATAGTTAGTACAATCATGAGAGAGTGTTGGCCAATAATAGCCAAGGTGAAGGAGACGTTTGGAAATTGTGTGACTATTAAAATGACCACTACAAATCCCATCATGAACCTCCTTAATAGCAAAGGGAATCTCTTTATTAGTGAGACATCAAAGGAGGAGACCATCAAAACCTCATTTTTAGAGAAGTCCACTTAGCATAGTATAACATGTAGCATGCTTTACGAATGCACACCATGCATTATGGGAGAGGTCAGGAGGAGTAATAGAGTAAGAGAGGTAATTTGTGAGTTGAGTATACCACAAGTCATGTGGGTCATTAGTGATATTCCCCATAAAGATAATTTTGGAGGAAATGTAAGAAGGCAAAGTTAGGTGATGTATAACAACATAGATTTTGGAGGAAGAGGAGTAAAAGGGTATGTGGGAGGCTAAAGAAGCTATTGTGTCTACAAACTTGTTGGTTGAGTGAGGAATGGTCTACAAAAGGTAATGGTCAAATGATTCTAATAAGGTATCTAGATGATGTTTGTACCATTATAAAGCCTCATTATTGTATAGATAAGAACCATTGACCTAGTTGATGACTCATTGTGAGTCATCAAAAATGGTTATGGATTTGATTTCTAAGAAGATAACCATTTGAAGCCCTAGAATTAAGGATTCATATTTGGTCATGTTGTTGGTGAAATCAAAGCCTATTTTAAATGATAAAGGCATCAACTCACCATCAAGAGGGATGAGGATAACCCTTGCTCCCCCACTATTTTGACATTTAGACCCATTAAATAACATCATCATTTGATATGTGATATCATCAATAGACAGTGCAACAATAGACTCATTTAGGAATTCAAGATTTGAGGGTTTGCTATCAAGGAGAAGAGGGGTAGTTAGTTGGTCAGTGATGGTTTTCCCTTTGATGGACTTATGTTGGATGAATTCCAAATCAAATTTGGCTAGAAGCATAAGCCACTGAGTGATGTGTTGGTTGTGGTAAGGTTTAGAGTGCAAGTATTTGAGAGGGTTAGTATGGGTGATGACATAAGTTTTGTGGTTGAGGAGTTAATGTCATATTTTAGAAGCTACAAATACCAAATCAAGGTATAGCTTCTCGATATGAGTGTAGTGAGTTTTGTAGTCAATAAGTGTTCAACTTATGTAATAAACTACTTGCTCATGATGGTGATCATCCCTATGTGCAATCATAGCTCCTAAATAATGGTTTATCGAAGAGATATAAAGATATAAGGGTTGGTTCTCTTTAGGTGGAATAAGGATGGGTGGAGAAAGGAGATACCATTTGAGTGCATCAAAGGCTTCCTGGCAATTTTTATCCCAATGGAAAGGAATTTACTTTTTGAGAAGATGGTGAAAAGGTTGACAATGATCTGATAGCTAAGAGATAAAGTGATGAATCGATTGGAGTTTACCTTGGAGGCTACATAGTTGTTTGAGTGTGGTTGGTGGAGGTATTTCAAAGATTGCCTAAAACTTAGTAGGGTTGACTTCAATACCTCAAAGAGAGATGATAAAGCCTAAGAACTTTCTAGAAAGAACACCAAAGATGCACTTCTTTAGATTGAGTCAAACATTATACTGAAGAAGGTGAGTGAAAATTATTTTAAGGACCCCTAAGTGATCCTGATGAATTTTATATTTCTTGAGTAGGTCATCAACATAATCCTCCATAATTGTGTGTAAGAGGTCATGGAAGATATAAGTCATGGTAGATTGATAGGTAGCACCAACATTTTTTAGTCCAAAGGGCATAACCTGATAACAAAAAGTTCCTCGTGGGGTGATAAAGGTTGTTTTGTGTTGATCCTCAAGGGAAATTAGGATTTGATTGTATCCTGAGAATCCATCCATAAGTGATAATATCTCATGGTTGGCTATTAAATCAACAATTTGATCAATAATTGGCAAAGGAAAGTCATCCTTTAGACAAGCAAGGTTGTGGTTATGGTAGTCAGTGCAAATATGGATTCCCCCTGTTGCTTTTTTAATAGGTACAATTTTGGAAACCCATTATAGGTAGTCAATAATTTGGATGAAGTTAATGGAGAGGAGGCATTAGAGTTCATCCTTGACAAGGAGAGCAATATGAGGATACATTTTATGAAGCTTTTGCTTAACTGGCTAAGCATCATGATTAGTGACAATGTTATGGGTTATGATTGAGAGGTCAATACTAGACATGTCTTTATAGGACCGAGTAAAAGCCTTACTATGGTCATAGAGAAATGTGGTGTAGTCAATTTATTTAGAAGAATCTAGAGATTGGCCTATTTTAAGAATATGAGGGTCATCATGAGAAGGCAAGTTAATGTTGAAGGTTGATTTGTTTAACATAACTTGTGTCTCAAAAGGGAGTGATCATTTGATTTAGGAATCATCAACACCCATATAGGTAAGAATGTCATCATTAGTTGCATAAGAGATGGTGTTAATTATGGGAGAATCCTCATTGATCATGTGAGGATGTATGGGAGGAAATGACCATGTTTCCCTACCCTGGTGATGGGTAAAGGGGCCCAAGTGAATGACATTTATTGAAAAAAAATAAAAATTAGAAGGTATAGATATCTCCAATTCAGTGGGTGATGGTGGAGAAGAGGAGTTGGTAGGAGATACAGGCTCTTCAATGATGGGAATAGAAGAAGTATTAATGGATTGAGTTGGGTCAACATAACCAATATCATGCCTTTGTTTGTCATTTTAAATGGTTTTATGGGTAGGGTATTGAATGGACGTGTGAGCACCTTGCTCATAATGTCCTAGGATAAAACCTTTCCAAGCACACCTATAGAGATAAGTATGTGAAAATCTAAGCTTGCTTAAGAATGAAAAGTTGTAGTTAAACATTTGGGGTGAAGAGGAATAATTACCCACAACAAGAGATTAATCAATTCCCCCATATGTGAAGTTGGTTTTGAGATGGGGTAGACCATATGGGATGATCATACCAATATGAGGATCATATTTGGCACTCATGTGAGGTTTTCCATAATCTTGAGGAGTATGGAACATGTCGAGAGTTAATAAAAAAATTCACCAAGTGATAATCGCTTGAAGGTTTCCTCCATGGGATCCTTGTTAGGAACTTGTATAGTTAGTATAGGTGTGTCTAGGGTAGCAAAACTTGTGGAGGCTTCAAAAGTGGGTTATGGAGGTGATGATGTGTTGAAAGGAATAAGAACATAATTTGGGCTATAGGTCATGTTACATGTCCTGAATGGAGGTGGGTCAGTGGGAATGACATGAACTTGACCATTGTATTCAAACTTAACACAACAGTGTAATGTGGAAGGTACACATGTCATAGCATGTATCCATGGTCACCCAAGATGTATGTTGTATTAGAATTCATCCTCTACAACATAAAATAACTTAGGAAGGGTATGAGGACCCACATAGATGTGCAAGACCTTAGAACCTATAGTTGTAGTAGTAGAGTCATTAAAAGAATGTAACACTACATTTGTTTGTGACAAATAATTATCAAGCAATGATAATTAATTTTAAGCGTGCATTGAAATGATGTTGATGTTGGCTCCCCCATTGATCATAACTCTCTTGAAAAGAGTTTGATTAATGTAGGTAATAATAAAGAGGGAAAAATCTTGATCTTTAGGATGCTAAGAGGGGATCTCTGAATCACTAAAGGAGATCATAGAAATAGTGTTGAGATAATTGATGAAGGCTGCAAGGGGTTGAGGGTCTTTAGGTTGAACTTTAACCACTTTTAAGGCACTAATGAGAGCCTATCAATATTGGGATGAGTTTTTAATTAACTTATACAGAGGCATCTTCACTGGGGTTGGTGAAGTTACTTCACCATGGAGTTTTGGATAACTCCCGATGATGATTTTTGTGGGACACCCAAGATGGAAATCTTAGGATTTGAAGAGGGGATGTCCTTTATAAAGGGGTAAAGCTAAGGAGTAGAGAACTTATCCTTGCCTTTTTCTTTCTAATTTTTTGATTGTGTAGTCATATTGATCATGTTAATCAAAAATACAGGTGAAGGAGGTGATAGAGAAGGTACAATAACATCTTTGGGTTTAGTGTGAAAGGGGGTTTTATGAGGCATTATGGATGCTAAGAGTTGAATGTTAGGAGTTTCAACTGATTTAACACCAAAGAGAGCATCAAAATCTAAATGGTGATGAATGATTGTTGTGAGAGCTTTGCAACTCTCAGTATCATTTCCCAGAGAATGATGATATAAACAAACTTGTAATCATTGAACCATAATGATTTTGGTCTAAGAGGATCAAATGGTTTGATGGGGGGATGAGTTATTGCTGATGCTTGTAATAATTAGCGTAGATAGAATACTTGGGAGAATTTAAATGGGTTAACATTCATTGTCATAGGTGGAGTGGACACCTTTTTGAGTTTGGTGGTGATGGATGTAGTCTTGTGTGACACCCTTTTAGGTGGTGGTGAACCCACATGTTTCACTTCCACATTTTTAAGTTTGGGTAAGAGGGTGATAGATGTTGAAGGTTTATGAGGTGGTAATGGAAATGATGGAGGTAATGTTACTTTATGTTTTACATGGGATACCGACACTCTCACCAAGGTAGAGGGATGTGGACCCAAAATGGATGGTAAGGTTGAAGGTGGAAGAAGGGTAGGTCGGTGAGGTTTTAGGGTTTTACCTTTCTTCTTTGGTTCAGGGAGAGAGACACCCTATTATTTTTTAGGGGTTAAATATAACTTCATATGTAGATGAACTAGATTATAAATTAGTAATTTCCCTAAATATATTATATGTTTCAATCTGGCAGACACATGTGAGGTGGAGGGATTTGAAGTAAAAGAGGAGGTTTCTGAAAGCTTAGGTGAAGCAACATGCACCTTATCAAAAACCTTAGGATAAATGGTTGTGAGAGGGTTAGCAGTGAAGGGAGATACTCTCTATGTTGGATAGGGAATTTTAAGGTGATCCCAAAATGTCACTTGATCTAATTTCTTAGAATCAAGGAATTCAATATTTTCCACTAAACGTGAAAATGGTTTAGATGTCATTGGTATGGGTTCACCCAGTTTGTCTTTGGATGTTAGAGAGAGAGGAGATTTATTTGCCTCTGATATTTCTATCCAAAGATGAGAAAGATTAAAAATAGGGTCATCTTCTTTAGTAATAGATTAAGAAGTATGTTCCTCTATAGTAGGTGGACAATGAGGAGATGAGGGCTCCTTAAGGGGATAAAGAAATGGTATGATTGTTCCTTCAACATGTGGTGAGGAACAGGTAAGGTAAGATCCTCCATGGGTAAGAGGAATGGAAATATGGGTTGGTTTGGGGGTGGTTCAATGGTTGCTTCATCAAATGTTAAAGTGGAGAAATCCAACTCATCTATTTGTGAAAGAGGAGTGGATGAGTCACTTTCTTCTATGGGTTGAAGAGGAAGTAACAAAGTACTTCTCTCACTATTTTCTTGAGGGGTACGAGAAGCATGATCTCCATTTTGTGAAATTATAGGTGAGGTAAGTGCAAAGGTAATTGGTGACTCCTCATGGGGTAATGGGAGTGGTAAAGGTTGCTCTTCCTCATGTGGAAGTGGAAGAGGAGAAATAGGTTCTTCTGCTGAAATAAGACATGGAGTCAAACCAACTTCTACCATTTGTGGGGTAGGATTAGGTAAAATAGGTACCTCATATTGTGTCAATGGTTGGGTTAAGGGGAAGATCACATTGACTATATGGATCTTATGATTTGAAGAAGTTTGAGGAGCATTGTAGACTATGTTTTGGTTGGGCACATGATTAGGGAAGGGTTATTTGAATATGTCCATATTCTAGTTTGGGGGAGAATTTGGATTATCTAAAATAAGATCACTCCTATCCAACATATTTTGGAAAATATTTTTAAGAGTTTTGAAATCATTGATGCTGTGGCCTTTGGCCCAATGATAGTTGAAAAAATCGTCCTCTTTGAACCATGTTGGAATGGGTCGAGAAGGATCAAATTGGATTGGATTATTGATGGTTGGAAGGTTGATAACTCTTTGGTTGAGTAGCTTTTCTAAAATTGAGGAGTATGACTCCCCAATAGGAGTATATTGTCATTGATCATACTATTGTTGAAATAGATTTGTTGGGTTGATTGGGTTTGACTATGTTGTGGGTTGAGTCGTGCTTGTAGAAGAAGTGGATTTCACAACCAAAACATTTGCAGACCCTTTAGATTTTTGATTTGGATGGGAATTTTTAGATGAATAAGGATAATTTGCTTTAGAATTATAATTTTTATTATGTAATTTGATCATATCCTCATCTATGGCCCGTATTTAAAGCTTTCACACCATTTTGAAAGCTTCATCGAATGTGTGAAAGGTTTTCACCTAGAGTGTGGATGAAATATGTTTTGTACATGCTCTAGAGAAAAGCTCAATGAGCTCAGGTTGAGGCAAGGAAAATGAGAGTTGGTTTATGAGATCTCTCCAATGAGAAACAAAATTGGTAACAACCTTGTCATCAAATTACTAAATAGAATAAAGGTCTATTATGGAAACCTTTTTGGAGATATTAATGGAGAAGTGATCAAGGAAAAGTTGTGCAAGTTGAGTGAAGGATAATAGTGAATGGCACATGATGGAACTATACCAATCCAAAGTAGCTCGTAAAAGAGACATGGGGAATTTATGAAATAATAGTGTATCATCGTGTCCTATCAAATAACAAGCATGTCTAAATGCTCACAAGTGTTGCTATGGGTCCTCATTGCTCTAGAAAAGGAAAATTTTTAGGAGTTCCCATTGGTTTGGGTATGGATGAATTGGTACAAAGGGGTGAATGGGTTCATTACAGATCTAATCATAATATAGAATATTCTTTAATCTAGATATAGATGTCTCAAGGTTTCTCATTTTATCCATGAGCATTTTGATGATGTCAGGAGGAGGATTTGTTTGAGAAACACCTCCTACATTGTAAGGAATATAATAAGAAGTTAAAGGCATATATGACACTACCTATTGTGGTTGTGTTGACACAACATAAGGATAGTGAGTCATAGGTTGAGGCATAAAAATAAATGGGGTTTGCCCAATTGAAGTAAGGATAATGGTTTGATTTATGGTTATGGGTTGAGTAGAAGGCATATTTATGCTTGTTGAAGCATGAGTTGTGATTCGGGTGTTAATGGGTGCAAGAGTTGATGGGATGGGTACCACCAAGTTCTGAAATGGGGTTGAAATAGATGTCACCCCTTATTCTTGTGAAGGTAAGCAAGTTATGATAGGGTGGAGGTTGGATTGAATGGCGAGTGATGCCACACTTGGATCATCATGCATAATTGGGTTATTGGTTGATGTGATTGTTTGGGTAACCATGGAAGGTCTAGCCAAAAATGGATTTGATACCATCAATGATTTTGGCATTCCAAGGAGTGGGTCACTTGAAGAGGTTTGAATTTGGATTATAACAAGGTAATGTTGGAGGGTGGTTACATTATGATCAAGAAATTGAGTGAAATTTTGATCACCTACAACTAGGACAAGAATTTGATTGGGGTTAGGTGTTCTTTCCATATATTTTTCCATTATGGATTCAAAAATAGAAGGGGAAGGTGGAAGTGGTTGATGACTTACATAATCAGCTAGTGTCTTTTCTTGGCTTCATGTTAAAACCATGCAAAAGAATACACTAACAGTCTGAATACACTGTGTTAAGGTCAGGTTGAAGGTAAATGAGGTTCAGAGAAATTTTAAAAGGTTTTGTGAAGTTTTTGTTTAAGGTAGACTGTAAATTTAAAAATTTACATAGTCATCGACGTTGATCACTTATGACTGATGTCGCTTGGGATAGCTACCAATGTCAGCTATATATAGCTGATGTTGGTCACTATGGAAGTTTGGAAAGTGCAAAAAAATGAGTTTTTTGGATTCAGAGAGTGAAACCTAGGTGTTTAAAAGGTCTTAGAGAATCTATATGAGAGTGATAAACACTCAAGAAGTCTAATTTTTAGAGATTATTTGACTAACTTGGTTTGATCTCATGAATTAGAAAAGAAGCATCCTCACAGAATCAAAAATAAAAATAAAAATGGAAAATAACATGCAACCACGAATATTAACTACTGGAGATTAATTTTAGTCATGTTGGCTTATTCCTTAAGTAGAGAATGAGAAGAATTGGCTATTGTAGGTACTATAAAGTATTCTAAGGATGGTTTTAGGTAAATTTTGGTTTTCAAAAAGTATCTATGTTAGATTGGGTATGTATCTTGTGCCAAGACCTTGCTCTCCCCACTTCACGAGCCTGAAGCTGAGCTAGGTTGCTTAGCCAAAATATACCATTTGCCTAGAGTTTATACTCTACCAGAGAATAGAGTGGGATCTTCCCTTAGTAATGATGTCCAAGTAGAATAACTGGGTAGAGTAAGGTGATCCACTAGGTGATGAAATCCCAATGGGTCTTGTCTTAGGTATGTTGAAGTGCTTATTTTCAATTTGTGGTTTGGATGTGTAACATTTGTGACCTGTGATTCATTCATAATGATTTAATTAACTAGATGTGTTAATTATGCAAAAGACAAAGAATGAAATGCAGTTTGTTTTAAACCCAAATTGAAATTGTGTTAATTTAGATGAAAACAAAGAGGAATAGGAAAAGAGGATGATTTTCGCTATCCTATCTATGCATGCAAAAGAAAAGAATTTTTTTTAACTTTAAAAATATATTGAGTTTATTTTGTGAAGCAAAAAAAAATGATAGAGAGAGAGAAGAGTTCAATTTATTGCTTCTCAAACAAGAAAATTAATAAAATTGCATTTTTCTTTATTCTTTCCTTTTTCTAAGTAATAAGAGGAGAGAGAAAGTGCAAGAAATGAGAAATTCATTATTGTGCACTTAAATTAATGTTTAAAAATCATATAATGAACCCAAGGAAAACTCTAGGGGTCCCATTGAGCATGTGAAAAATGTTTTAATTATGTTTGATTAAATTTAAGAAGTGAGAAACAAAGAAAGAAAGGTTGGGGATTAGTGATTATATGTACCCAGATTGGTACACACCGTATCTAGGTGAAGTTGGGAACTACTCTTTGGCTATAGAGGACCATCTGCAAGTAAAAACACACTACCACAAAATATTTGTTAGTAGGTTGGTGAGTGGGCTGCCAAGCAACTTGTTTATTCCAGGAAGTGACAAACTTCTTGGGGGATGACAATCCACTATTTAATACAAAGACTTAAAAATGAAATGATAAATTAATTAGAGAGAGAGAGAGAGAGAGAGAGAGAGAGAGAGAGAGAGAGAGAGAGAGAGAGAGAGCTTTTCTATAGCCTATGTGTAGTAGTTAGTATCACAGATAAAGAAAAATACATTTTTTATTTTGTTAGAGGGTTGTTTGGGTTGGTTTGGGGTGATTTGGGTAAAAGGTTAGTCACTGACATCAGTATGGTAATCGATGTCGGTAGTGGTAATATGATCGAAGTCGATAGGATAACTGATGTCAGTAGTGGAAATGGACTCAAAAATTCATAGAAGGCTTTCTTGAGTGTAGGGAAGGATATTTGATAGGTTAATGGGGTTGGAAAAGAGTCGTATGAGGGGTTAGAGAGATGGTAATAAGTCTAGGTGAGGAGTTTGGTTTGGTTAAGGTAGAGGTATGGATATAAAGGATTTTTGCAACTCCTCCTTCAGGATGGATGGGACTTATGTAAATGCTAATAAGAAATAATTATAATTCATAGAATAAAGGGATGCTTAAGTGATATAAGTACCTAAAGAAATACTCTTGATAAAGCTTTGTTAAGGTGACTGACCAAATGGAGATGAGTGTGTGCCGCTTGTTCACCATAGTTTGAGCTCTTTGTATAATGGATCAATTTTGGTTTAGGATTTGACTGGTATAGAGAAGTTGTAAGCCTGCATATAGTGGATAATTTCCAAAAGCTTGTTAAGAGTGCTTTGAATCTCTTGAGTGATTTTCTACTTGAGAGAGAGAATGTTTGTGGGGGCTCCAAAATGGGTTTAGAATGTTTCTTAAGTAATCAATGTCGGTGATCCCACTGACGTCGGTCGAGGGTTGATCGATGTTGGTGGCATAAGAATAGGTCAAAAGGGATATTTTTGGCTCCTTTCTTTTGTTTCTCCATGCCAAGTGTGACACCCATTAAGAAATGGTCAATATGTGAGGTTGGGTATAAGGTAATTGGTTAGAAATTGATTTATAGGGTAAGAATTAGTTATTTGTGGGAGACCAAGTTTAGTGGTGACTCACAGGGGGAAAATTAGTCTTGAGTAAAGGTGGCTAGGCAAGGTGGCATAGGGAATATTCAATTAATCTTAATTAACTAATTAAGTATGTGGGGTAAAGGCATGGGTTAGGAAGACTTGTTATAAAGGGGGTCTAAGGGGGGTTTCGACATGTTATACACTTATGTAATGTAATTTTGGTGTCTATAGGGGAAGCCAACTTGGTTTCTTTACTAAGTATAAACACATGGTTAATGGTATATATTTTGAAAGCACTTGACACCCTTATCATTGTAGTGTGTGAAGTGAGGGGGTAGGCCCCAATACCAAGCTAGTACCATTACCAATATAAATCCCTTTTAGCATTTACATCCTGAAACCATACATAGATTGTTTTCTAGTTCCTTGCTTACAACCAACTCCCTATCACATCTAAAATCATATTATAATAATATAAAAACATTTAGGATGACCACTTGGCATTTACTTTCCAAGTTGACTACTTGTTCTTTGTTCAATTGTATGTTTTATTGCAAAAACTTGCATTAGCTAGCATTGGTACAAGGTTTTGTGTTGTCTGCCTCAATTGGATCATCCTCATTGACCCAATTGATTATGTGTTTTATTTCATTTATTTCTTTCAAAATTACTTGCAAATGTTTTCTTATTTTAGTACATAGTCATTCAGCTTGACATAGTCTCTTGCATATTATATGTCTTACATGCTTATAGTAATAGGTGAACACTATTGACATAGTAGTATTTTCTACTTTTTAGGATATATAACGAGGTTGACCCTATCGAATCTATATCTTTTTCTGCCTATTTGTTGCCAAGGTTACAAAACTAGGTCAACCTAGTGAACTTTGTACTCCTATTTTCTTAACTTTCAAACTCTATTTTCTATACTAGGTCAACCTAGTCAACTCTATACTATCATTTACCTCTTTTTATTTCCTTTCTTTCACATCACTTTTTCCTTAGTCCTTCTGATTCATTATAAAATTCCTATTTGAATACAATACTAAGTTGAATTCAACATATATGATGAGTCTTACCTACCCTCATAGGGTCTCCCATAAGCAGATTAGGGATCCTCTCTTGGATGATGGTAATGTTCATATAAGCACTCACATAACAATTTATTTGACCCCTCCTCATTCCTCTTCATTATGTAATTCTCTCTTTGAATATCAACCCAAATTAGAGTATACCCCTACACTACTCTTCTTTATCTGTGAATTTCCTCAACATTGAGGAAAGGATCCTTATACTATTTACCATATCATGATTAGTGATCAAGTTGAAGAGACTCATTCACTTTCTCCTACATTCTCACATAGACTTGGGGATACTAGTTTCTTTGATTCTCTGCCTCTTCCCTCTATCTTACCCCTTTTCATACCATGACTTCTTCTTCTTCTTTAACATCTTCTACCTCCATGCCTAGTATCTCTACTAACATATTAGGTTATACATTTAGTTGGCCTCTTCCAAGACCTACTCTCCTTACCTCTTCCAATAGTGCGTAATTTTATACTCATGGTAATCATGCTTCTATTTCTTCCTATTCTCATCCCTTCACTAGTCTATATTTTGCTACAAAATCAAATTTTACAAGTGTCTCACATTATAACAACTCCTCTCAAGATCCTACCGATACTAATAGTGGTACCCAAGTCATTAATTCCAATTCTAATGCTTCAAATGATGCCAAAAAATTCAACTCAAACCCATTAGTTTTTATTACAAATTCTTAATCAAATGAATAATTTTCAAGATCATAATACAAATCAAATGTTCCAAATGCACAACCACCTTATCCATATTTAAACCCACCCTCAATAGATGCCATGGGTTACACATAATCATAATGTTCCCCCACTTCCTTTTTGGGATTCCCATGGTAATCTCATCCTTAAACCTCCTCTTATCAACAAAACAATCAAACATCTTCAAAATGATCATCCTACATCTCAAATTGCTACTATCAATATAAGAGGTATCACCCCTACCATTTTTTACAATGGATCAACTGATCCTACTCTTCATCTACAAAAATTTAAAAATCTTTATAAAGACTGGATCAAATTAAAAACCTTTGCGCTACCAAGATATTATCCAAAACCCTCACAGGTGATGTTTTAGATTGGTATAATACACTTAAAACTCATTCTATTACTAGTTTGGAAGATTTTGTAAATTCTCTAGTCCAGGAATTCCAAACTGTTGATCTTCCTGAGAATACCTTGGCCCATTTTATCAATTGTAAGTAACTTGAAAATAAAACTGCCTAATATTTTGTTAAAAGGTGGAAAAAATTATCTAACAAATGTGAACATAACATGCTTGATGATAACCTTACCCATCTTTGTACCTATGCTCTTTTCCCAAGTTGTAATATCAGGTCTGCACTCACTCCACATACTTTGGAGGAGGCCATTGACCAAGTGAAACATCAATATTTCCTTATTCACCAATTTGAGCCACCCCAACCTTCTGTGGGTCCTCCATATTTTACTCAATAACAATAATCATCATGCTACTAATGATGGTATCATAGACTCTTATGATACCATTCACACTATTCAAGTTTTTGTTCTTAACCAATCTTTGAAACCAACTCCCCCTTCTCAATAATTCACCCATCCTCATTTATCTTCACCTAATAGCATAAATGTTCACAAAATTTTATCCTAATCCAAATCACTAAAATTTCTACCTAGGCCTCTACCATGAGAACTTGATCCCACTTAACTTATGAATTCTTGGTATGATCCCAACAAATTTTGTTGGTTTCACACTAGTTGGGATCATTTTCATGAGACTTGTAGGTAACTGCATAATTTGTATATGTATTTACTTCTTGGTCCTAATTTTGATCATTATTATATCATTCAAAAATGCCAACAAACATATGACATTATTTTCAAATCCCATAAAACTAATACTAAATATCAAGCCTTGAATCAATTTAATGATCATTTGTCTATCTATAAAGACCCTTTTCCAAATAACTAAGATAACTAAGTTAAGCCCACCCCTTCCAAAAATAATGTAAATAGTCTTATTGAACCAAATTTAGAAGATAATGTGGTTAATATGACTAATATGTGAAGGGTGATTGCTTTCATTGATCCTCAACCTATCTACACCCCTCCATTGTCTCGTACATTTCATATTATCCAAGATTCTTCTTGAACTCACTTAAATGGGTTGGGGAAGGATGAAATTAACTCTTAGTGAACCAATTCCAAATCCTCCCTTGGATAAAACTTCCCATACTATTTCTACTATCCTTCCATCTTCTTTACCTAACACCAATAACATGCAAGCTTCTATCAACACTTATTCTAACAATTCTCAAAACCAACTTGCATCAATTGTTGCATATTATCAACATAATTTACAAACTTTTTCTAAACCTTCTACCTCTTATCAACATAAATTCTAATTTACTTTGGTTCCTCCTTTTGAGGACCTTATTTAGCACTATGCACCTATTTCTAGTAATCTTCATATAGTTTATGATGAGTGGGATCCCATCATGGAACTCACTAATCTCCCATCCCATATTCCATTTCTTGAGATTATGAGGACCTATCTACATCATTGAAACCATCTCTTGTAATTTTTTTTTGAAAATGAACGTCCCTCATCCTCCCCTAGTAGGATGCAAAGAAACCTTATCTGGATCTAAAGATAACATATTGCAACACTGCAAAGAGATGTCTATCCATGTTGATGAATCAATGGACACTTCTCTTTCCCTCAAGTTTCCCATCACTTCCATGATTCATTATAGGATTCTACTTTGTGTAGATGATCCTTATCTATTTATTAGTGTCTAAATTGGTAATATCCAAATCAAATATGCTTTGATTAATGAGAGTTTTGACACTTGTGTTACCTCTCTCTATTTTATCAAAACTCTTGGATATTTTAAATACAATCTCAAATCTACATGCATCACATGTTTGGGATATAATCAAAGGCAAATTCTTCCTTTAGGTTATGTGTGGCTTCCTATTAATATCCCATCTATCATTGTTTCCATGAAGGTGAATATATTTAACTTTCCTCTATCTTACAACATTATACTTGGTAGGCCATTGACTCATCATATATGAGTAGTTGCTTCTTCCACCTACCAATGCATTAAATTCACTCATAATGGAGTTATCTATAGGATTTAAGGTGAAACTAACCCTTATAATTTATAATAATCCCAAGACCAAGGTGTCTTTAAGATGCCTATTCTTGAACCTTTGGCTAGTGTTCCATTTTATGAGTCTCAACTTTTCAACTTTCTTGTTAATTCCCCTCGAGGTTATAATGGTCATCCCAAAATCATTGGGAATATTCCCCCAACCTCCTAGATTTTGATGATGATGATCTTGACAAGATAAATCTTAATATTAAAACTTATGATCTCTCACCTCATATCATCTCTCAGCTTCTTGCTTCTTTGTAACGTCATTATCGTAAACCACCTTATGATGACATCCTCATTATCTTGACTAAGACTTGACAGTCCATTCAACTCACCTAATTAGATGATAATATCATCCCTACCTATGTCATTTATCTTCATACACCTAATTATGATGATGGTTATTCATCAGATGATCTATTCTTAGGTGTTCTTATTCAGGCCTATGATGATGAGATTATCCATTATCATTCCTCTTTACTTTATCCTTTTAATGTATCTTCCCATATTCCATCATATGTAGTTCCTAATTTTAGAAATTTACCTCTTTATTTCAAAGTAGATATGGTGCAAACACCTCCACTTTTTGAAGAACATCATAGGAATATGGTTATGGATTGTGCTATGATTGGGCCCTATTACTTTATTAGGTACCATGACCCCTATAGCCTGCTTATGTTGGACATAGTCATTAATGTATGAAGGATTATCATTAATGTCAAATATATCATGTGCTATTATGAATTAATGACAAAGGTGTTAAGATAAATGATTAAGTTGTCGAGACATCGTGGAGTTGTGTGTGAACCTTGAATTCCAAGAATAGTCATATGAATGCCTCTCAAATTTTATTTGGATATGGATGAGTACACAGGTTGTTGGTGACAACATTTGAATACATGGTAGCATCTAAAGGAAAAAATCACACCAGGCTACTAAGGTTTATGCCCAGTCTTAATGGACCAAGTTTCATGTCTTGCAAATGAGAGAAGCAAAAGTTATGAAGGTGAAAAGAAGGGCTCCTAGGCATTTGAACAATGTTTGAAAACTTATTCATTTTTTGCAGTTATTTAGAAAGAGTTATTTGGGAAAAATATTTGGTCTCCTAAATTAGTCAATGTTTCAAGCTTGGAAATTCTTTTGGGAAAATGGTCTAGACTTTGTTAGATAAAATGTCTGTGACAAAGTTTCTAAAGGAAATAAGTCCCAACGAATTCTTTTGGGAACTTTATCTAAACTTAGTCATTTTTGCAATTTATAATTCTTTCAGAGAAAGTGGTCAGTGAATCCCTTAAATAAAATTGTTTAGACTTTGTCAGACAAAATGTTTGTAACAAAGTTTCTGAAGGAAATGGGTCCTGATGAATTCTTTTAGGAATTTAGTCTAAGTCCCCTTGACAAAAAGCCCACAATAAGTTTCTGAAGGGTATGTGGAATTTTACACAAGTGCTAAAGGACAAGTTCAAATAGTTTGAATAGAGTAAAGGAAACTTTCAAAGTTTCCAAAAATAAGGCACTTAGACATTTTGACATTTTTTTAGGGAACTTGTCCCAAAGCCCCTTAGACAAAAATCCAACAACAATTTGTTTGATGGATATGCTCTAAAGGGTATGTGCCACAAACACAAGTCCCAAAGATTAATTGTATGAGATTTGAAGGGAATGTACCAAGTCCTGAAGGATAGTTTAGATGGAGTATACAATTATTACTCTTAAGAACATTATCCCTAAGCAATGGCGCTGAAGGATATACTCAAATGGGTCAAGGACCATTACAAGTCTTCAAAGGAAAATTTTAAATAAGTGTAGGGAAATTTCACAAGTACTAAAGGAAACTTATATAGGACATAAGGCCATTTTGAAAAGGTTGAAAGGCTTCTATGATAAACTCTTAAAAGGCATAGATGCAAGATAAAGATTGAGCATATATGGGTATATCAAAAGGAGTGAAAGTGAACCAAATTATATAGGAGATAGTGAGATGCAAAAAGGAACTTGATGGTTAATGAAAGAGTGAGGTAAAATATATGTTATTTTGGAGATCTAATGACTTGTGGGAGCTTGGATAAAGATATTGATAGATGTAGATTGAAAACACATAAATATCTAATGGAGAAAAAGAGCTTAGAGATGGTGAAAAGAAAGAAATCAAAAGCCCACATTTAATATGTTTTAATGGTTAAATGAGGAAAAGACAAAAATTGGGAATGAACTTGATATGCTTACATGGAGCTTGAGATTGATCAATCCAATAGACCAATCTACAATTAAGGAGGTTGTGCATTTATGAATTGAATCCAATAATTACCTAGATAGTAAAGAGTCCTAAACATTATGGCATGAATTATGAATTGAGATATAGGAAATTGATAGGTCAAGTCATAATGAATAAAATTCCTTAATGGAGATAAAGGAGTGTAATCAAAGTGTGAACATATACAATATATGAAACCCTAAAATCATTAATTTATATATATGACATCTAGAACATTGTCATGAGCTGCTATTATAATTGTAAAAGGTGTTACTAGAATGACTTGAAGTGTGTCGATTGAAGATATATTCAGACACAGTAAAAGTTAGAGGGATAGAGAGCTGAAGTGTGTCTAAAAGGGTATATCTAGACATAAAGAGAGTGAGTCAGAGAGGAAAAAACGGCACATAGAGAATGTGTAGAGACTGAGTAGTTACAGACCAAACTTGTAACAGAGAAATAGACCTAGATTCAATTATGAATCTATCTTGTATTCTAAAGTTGTAGCTTCATAATTATGATTACTTGGTGCCATTAGATAGACTAAGTTGATGCTCAATTAGGGAGTGGGTGATTCCTTAGAGTGGGTGATCTTGAATGTAATTAGTGAGGTTTTCCAGTGAGGCTAGATTAGAATATTAGATTCTAGAAACTATTCTCATCATGGTTTTTTCCTTTGGGTTTTCCACATATAAATATAGTTAATGTGTTTTCTTTGTGTGTGTGTGATCTATGCATCTATTCTTTAATATGCATATGCCTTTGTATCTTCTCTAAAAAGTTTAAATAACTAATTTTGACTGATCTAATGAGTCACCCCCCCCTCTCAATAGATAGTTGTGTTCAAAAATTGGTATAAAAGTAAATGTTTCCTAGAATAAGCTTAATCAGCTTAGGTGGATCTTGGAATAGTGAACATAATGGCTAGTCAAGAAGGATCCTCCCAAAACAAATCACCTCTCTTTGATGGATCCAACTATGCTTTTTGGAGTATAAAAATGGAAAAATATCTATACTCATTAGGGTTTGATGTATGGATGTCTTGGATAAATGGATACATAGATCCTATTTTACCTCCTAATGATTAGGCTACCAAGAAGGCATATGAGAACAATGCCAAGGCAAAGAATGTTATTCTTTGTGGACTATCAAATTTAGAATTCATCAATGTTATGCACTATCAGATTGCAAAAGAAATTTAGAACAAGTTAAAAATCATCTATGAATGAGATGACAAGGTGAAACAAGACAATATACAAACATACTAAGGTTAGTTTGAGAGTCTTAAAATGAATGAAGAAGAAATGATTGATGATTACCTCCTTAGGGTAGATGAAATAGTGAATGCAATTAGAGGTCTTGGTGAAGAAATGGAAGAGTAAAACATAGTCAAGAAGATCTTAAGATATTTTCCATCAAGATATGATTCAAAAATATTTGCAATAGATGAAGCAAGATATTTGGACAAACTCACTATTGATGAGTTTCATGGCACATTCATATCCTATGAGATGAGAATGGGAGAGAATGACACTTTTAAAGGAGAAGTTGGATTCAAAGTAGCAAATCAAGTAAAAGAAGAAACATCTAAGTCTGAATCTGAAGAGACTGATGGAGAATAAGCTAACTTTGTTAGAAAACTAAAGAGAGTATCAATAAAATATAAAGGCAAGCTACCATTCAAATTCTTTAATTGTGGTAAGGTAGGAGACTTTGCTACCAAATGTCCTTATAATAAAAAGGGATAATTCTAAGTAAGTAGAGATCAACAAAAAGGTGAAACCCCATTATGCAAAAAAGAAGAACTTATTTAAGAGTAAGAAAGGTTTATACACAAAATAATATAGTGACTCAGTTAAAGACAATGATAATGATATGTCAGATGATGATCATGACTATACTTTTGTAGTTAAGGGAAATGAATTCCTATTCATGACAGAAGAATCCACTTCCATAAATCAAGAGAAAGACAAGGATGAAGATTGGGATGAAGAAAAGGAAGGTGAAATTTGATCTAGTAGGTGAACTTGATTATGCTCTAAGAGAGATTGAGAAACTACTAAAAGAGAACTCAAAATAAAATAATCTTGGGAAAAAGGAACTTGAGAAATTTGATCAAATGATAGTCATTATAAAGACTCAAGTTTAGGAAGCTAGAAGCATAGAAGAAGTAGTCAAGATGGAACTACAATCCAAATCTGAAGAATGCATGAAGCTTGAGGCATATTTAGTAGCCTTGAGGAAATAACTTGAGTTGACAAAAGGATTAGACATTCTTAATGAACTAATCAGCACTCAAAATCCCTCAAATGAAAAATTAGGTCTTGGATATCAGAAAAGAAAAGGTTCCTCAACTAGTATGTCAACTATCCTATATGATAAGTTCAAGATAGAAGGAGATGTAGAAGCAAATAAAGAGAATGTCATCAAGGACACTAATAATGATCCAAACAAAGATAAGGTGAGGAGAATAAATTTTGAAAAGAAGTATGTTGAAAAGAAAAGAAAAAAATCAAAGATGGAGAAGGATATACTAAAATGGTAGACTTGAAGAAAAAAAGCATATGAAAGATCTATATACTGCACAAAAAAATGTTATGACCAGGTATTATTCAAAATTTTATGGTTATTTTTACAACTATAATCAGTTTGGTCATAGGGTTATTGAATGTAGAGTTGTACCTATGAGGAGAACTAATATTGTAAGTAGAAACTCATTTGCTCCTCTAATAGATTCAAGTACAATGTGCTACAATTGTAGTAATTTTGGTCACATAGCTATTCATTGTTGGACTAACTTTGTAATGTCAAAAATATACAATGTAAAGAAAGGTAAGTCTCCTAATGAGAACAAAGGTTCACAAGTCATGGATAAAGAAAAGAAAAGGACATATAAGAGACCCAAGGAAATGTGGGAAGTGAAAAAATAATCCTTGGTTTCTCAAACAACAATCCATGCCAAAGGACATAATTTGTGGGTGATAAACAATGGTTGCTTAAAGCATATGACTGGTGATAAGATCAAGTTCACCAAGTTGAGCAAGTGTAAGGAAGGAATTGTCAATTTGGGAGATAATACAACAATAAGAATCAAAGATAGAGGAACCTAACACATAGATGGTAGGCTTCCTACACATCATGTTCTTTATGTTGAAAGACTAAAGCATAATATACTGAGTGTCAAAAAAATGTGTGACAATAGATACAAGGTCATATTTGATGTCAAAGGCTATAAGCTAAAGAGATCTGTAAAAATAGTCACAAAAGGGAGAACAATTGAGAGTAATATCTATAATCTTGTTGAGGTAAATGAAAATAGTTACCCCATAAGAAAGGTTGATGAAAGTTGGTTGTGGCATAAGAGAATGAGACATGTCAATTTTGATAATTTAGTCAAAGTGAGTTCCAGTAAATGTGTAAGACATATGTTCAAGATAACTAAACCTATAGATACAACATCCATAGAATGCCAATTAGGTAAGAAAATAAGGGTCAAGTTTCAAACAAAGGAATATGCAACTACAAAGCCTCTACAGTTAGTTCATACTGATATTTGTGGTCCTACCAAGATAAAAGGATCTAAAGAGTTCATTACTTCATGTTTTTGGTAGATGATTACTCAAGGATGATAAGGGTAACCTTTTTGAAGGACAAATATCAAGCCTTTGAGAGATTTACGATCTTTATAGCCATGGTTGAAAATGAAATGGGAAGGAAGATCAAATGTTTGAGATCTAATAAAGATGGAGAATTTACCTCTAATGAGTTTATGGAATATTTTGAGAAGTATGGGATTAAAAGGAACTACTCTACTACAAGAAATCCATATCAAAATGAAGTTGTTGAGAGGAAGAATAGGACTGTTAAGGATATGGTTAGAACAATGTTGAAAGAGGCCAAATTATCTGATGGATATTGGAGAGAAATAGTCCAAACAATAGTATACACCTTGAATAGATTTCAATTGAGGGTGAAGAGTGATAAAAATTCATATGAACTATGGTATGGGAATCCTACATATGTTAAGTAATTTAGTGTTTAAAAGCAAATGATACATCATAATAAAGGAGAACAAACTAGGAATTTTTGAGCCAAGATGTGACGAGGGAATTTTTCTTGGGTACTCCACTCGGAGAAAAGCCTATTTGTGTTACAATAAAAGGCTACGTATAATAGTTGATAGCATCAATTTCAAGGTCAAAGAATGATTTAAACATATTGAACTTGATGAGGAGATCATAATTGAATAATTAGAAGGATAAAAAAATGAAGAAGATAATGAAGAGGAGGAAGAAAAGACTGAAAAGACACCCCTGAGGTTTGTTCAAAAGGAACATCCCAAGGAGTAGATAATTTGAAACAAAAATTAAGGAGTTCATCCTAGGAGAATAATTGCAATGAACATGGATCAAGTATGTTTTGATCAATTTTCAAAAATTAAGCCAAAGACCTTTAGTGAAGCTAGCAAGGATGAAAACCAATTAAAAGCCATGGAAGAAGAACTGAGCCAAATAGAAAAAAAAACTTGGGAATTAGTTCCTAGACCCTCAAACAAGAATGTGATAGGAACATAATGGGTTTATTAAAAAAATTCAATGAAGATGGAGTTGTTATAAGACACAAAGCAAGATCTATGTGAAAGGGATATACACAAGTAGAAGACATAGACTTTGAAGAGACATTTGCTCCAGTGGCAAGACTAGAAGTTATAAGATTATTTTTGGCATTTTATGTTCATAAGAAGTTCAAAGTATATCAAATGGATGTAAAGTCAACCATCTTGAATGAAAATTTGAAAGATAAAGTCTACATTGAACAACCAGAAGGTTTTCAGCTAGTAGATGAAGAAGATTATGTGTGCAAACTAAAAAAAGCACTATATGGTCTAAAATAAGAACCTAGAGCATGGTATTCAATATTGGATCAATAATTACAACAATAAGGTTATAAGAAAAGATGTGCAAACAACCATTTTTACTTTAGATTAGAAGATGAGCATATATTGATTATTATTGTCTTTGTAGATGATATCATCTTTTGAGGTAGCAATAGTGAAATGTGCAAAGAATTCACTACACAAATGTAAAGTGAATTTGAAATGTCTATGCTAGGAAAAATTTACTTGTTTATTGGTCTACAAATTGCACAATTTGATGAAGGTTATTCATATCTCAAACCAAGTATGTAAAGGAGATGCCCAAGAAATTTAGAATGAAAGACAACAAATTGGTTAGTACTCCCATGATAACTAGATGCAAGTTGAGAAAATAAAATGAGTCTCCTAATGAAAATAACACCATGTATAGATCAATTATAGGCATCTTGTTTTACCTAACTACATCAAGACCAGACATCATGCAAGTAGTATGCATGGTTTCAATATTTCAAGCAGCTCCCAAGGAATCACATGTCAATGCTATGAAAAGAATTTTTAGATACATCAAGAGCACAATTTATTGTGGCTTGTGGTATCCTAGAAGTGAAGATTTCACTTTATTGCATATGTAGATGATAATTTGGAAGGAAGTGTGGATGATATGAGAAACACTAGTGGTTGTACATTTTTCCTTGGAATAGACTTATGTCATCGCTGAGTAAAAAGTAAGAGTTGGTTACACTTTCTACAGCAATAATAGAGTATGTAGCAGTAACATAATGTTTCACCCAAGTCTTGTGGATGAATTAGATTCTCAAAGACATAAAGGTAGAATACAAAGTACCTATTTATATCTTTTGTGATAACTCAAGTGTCATAAACATATCCAAGAATCTAGTGATGCATTCCTGAACTAAGCATATATCCATCAAAAATCATTTTTTGAAAGAAAAGGTTGCAGAAAAAGAAGTCACAATGGAGTATGTGCCAACAAAGGATCAAATTGTAGACATATTCACCAATCCTCTTCCTAAAAAAGAGTTTGAGTATCTAAAAGAGAAGTTAGGAGTGGTGGATCCCACACCACATCACTAGATTCTAGTGATAGGGCATGAATCCAAGGAGAGCATTGTAGGAACATTATTAACTCTTAGAAGAAGAGAAAAGGTATCTTAGTGAGAAATTTATATTCCCTTTACCATTTTATGTTAAAGGAAGAGAAAAAGGTGTGTTGTCTCTAGATCAATATGCCTATCTATATAGAGATATGTGGATTATTGATTGGTCTTTTAGACCAATTCTATATAAATGATCATTTATAGAATAGTAGAGCTAGGAGAAGCTAGAATTGAATGGCTCTGAGTCAAGTTGAGGAAAATATGCCATTGCCTAGGGGGAGTTCCTTGCACTCAGTTATAGCTTGATAGGCCCCAAGATCATAACAAATTATTGAAAATAATCAAGGCAGAGAAAGTAGATAACATGTATAATCAAGCATCCTGTTGACATATTATGGTAGAGACTCTTTGTCATTAATGTCAAAGGGAGAGAAATTAGAATGAAGATAAAGAAGTGAAGTCATTCTGATGATGTGTTGCCATTAATGACAAAGGGGGAGATTGTTGGACATAGTCATTGATGTATGAAGGATTGTCATTGATGTCAAAGACAAAATGTGCTATTATGCATTGATGATAAAGGTGTTGAGCTAAATGGTCAGGTTGTCAAGACCTCATGGATTTAGGTGTGTACCTTAAATTATAATGGATATGGATAAGTAGATAGGTTGTTGGTGACAATATTTGTAGATATGGCAACATCTAAAGGAAACAATCACAATAGGCTACTTGGGTTTGTGCCTAGTCTTGATGGACTAGGTTTCATGTCTTACGTATGAGAGAAGAAAAAGTTAAGAAGGTGTAAAGAAAGGCTTCTAGGCATTTAAATAGTTTTTGAACAATTTGTCATTTTTTACAAATTTGCATGTATTTAGAAAGAGTACTTTGGGAAAATGTTTGGTCTCCTAACTTAGTCTATTTTGCAATATTGGGAATTATTTCAAGAAAATGGTCTAGACTTTGTCAGACAAAATGTCCATGACAAATTTTCTAAAGGAAATAAGTCCCAACAAATTCTTTTAGGAAATTTATCTAAACTTAGTCATTTTTACAATTTGGAATTATTTGAGAGAAAGTGGTTCGATGAATTCCTTCAAGAAAATGGTTTAGACTTTGTTGGACAAAATGTTCACAACAAAGTTTTTGAAGGAAATGGGTCCTGATGAATTATTTTAGGAATTTAGTCTAAGTCCCCTTGACAAAAAGCCCATAGTAAGTTTTTGAAAGGTATGTGGACTTTTGCACAAGTGCTGAAGGAAAAGTTTGGATAGTTTGAATGGAGTAGAGGACACTTGAAAAGTTTTTGAAAGGATTTTTAAAAATCCCCAAAGGGCACAAGCCAAAAGTTTCTTATTAGGGCACTTAGACATTTTGACATTTTTTCAAGGAACTTATCCCAAATCTCCTTAGACAAAAATCCTACAATAATTTGTCTGAAGGATATGCTCTTAAGGGTGTGTGCCACAAATACAAGTCCTGAAGATTAATTGTGAGAGATTTCAAAGGCACTTACAAGTCCTAAAGGATATTTCAGGTGGAGTATAGCATAATTTCTCTAAATAACATTATCCCTAAGCAAAAGACATGAAGGATATAGTTAGATGGGTCAAGGACCATTACAAGTATCTGAAGGATAATTATAAAGAAGTGTAGGGCACTTTCACAAGTGTCAAAGGAAAGTTGTAAAGGACATAAGGCCACTTTGAAAAGGCCAAAATGATTCCATGATAAACTCTAAAAAGGAAGAGAGGAAAAGTAAAGATTGATCATATCTGAGTATATCAAAAGGAGTGGAAGCAAACCAAATTGAATAGGAGATAGCGAGATGCAAAAATGAGCTCAATAGTTAATGAAAGAGTGAGGTACAATGCACATTATTTTGGAGATCCAATGACTTGTGGGAGATTGGATAAAGATATTGATGGATTTAGAATGAAAACACATAAATATCTGACAGAGCAAAATAACTTAAAGATGGTATGAAGAAAGAACTCAAAAGCCCACATTTAATATGTTCTAAAAGTTAAATAGAGGAAAAGACATAACTTGGGAATGAACTCTATATGTTTACATAGATCTCGATATTGATCATTCCAATTGATCAATCTATAATTAAGGAGGCTTTGCATTTATGAATTGAATCTAGTAGTTGTTATACATAGTAAAGAGACTTGAACATTATGACATGAAGCATTAATCAAGATGTGGGAAATCAATGGGTCAAGTCATAATGAATAAAAATCCTTAATGGAGATAAAGGAGTGTAGTTAAAGTGTGAACATATTGAAGACATGAAACCCTAGATTCATTTTCCATATATATGACATCTAAAACATTATCATGATTTACTATTGTAATTACAAAAGGTACTACTAAACTGACTCAAAGTGTGTCAACTAAAGATGTATGTAGACATGGAGTAAAATTTAGAGGGATAGAGAGATGAAGTGTGTCTAAAAGGGTATATCCAGACATAAAGAGAGTGAGGTAGAGAGAAAGAAAGGGCACACAAAGAATGTGCATAGACTAAGAAGTTATAGACTAGACTTGTAATAGAGAAATGGACCTAGATTAATTTATGAATCTATCTTGTATTCTAAATTTTTAGCTTCATAATTCTAATTGGTTGGTGCCATTAGACAAACTGAGCTGGTGCTCAGTTAGGGAGTGGGTTCTTACTTAGAGTGGGTGCTCTTGAATGTAACTAGTGAGGTTTGCCAGTGAGGTATTTAATTGTAAAGATGGATTAGAACAATAGATTCTAGTAGCTATTCTCACCATGGTTTTTCCATTTGGATTTTCTACATATAAATCTAGTGTAATGTGTTTTTTTTTATGTGTGTGTGATCTCTGCATTTTTTATTTAATATGCATATGCATTTTATCTTCTCTAAAAAATTTAAATAACTAGTTTTAGCTGATCTACCGATTCACCCCCTCTCTCAGTAGATAGTTGTATTCAATAGATTATCCTTGAGATGTATACAACTCTCTTTTTTCCTATGTATAACCCACACCTACCTTAGTGGATCCCACTTAGAAGCCCATTCTTTCTCCCACTTTAATTGAGTATATTCCTACTTATTTTCCCATCATTCTTTTTTCTATGCCTAGTCCAGTCCCTTCACCACCACCCCTTCTCTCGGTGATGGTTCACTTCCTTTACTAAAAATGAATCCATTGCCCACCAAATGGGATGATGAGCCTTCCTAATATCCTTTCAATTATGTTACACCTCATCCTTTAATTACCTCTCCCAAGCCTACTCATAGGTGTATTTGTTGATTCCATGATACATATAATCATTCATCCATGCATTATCACAAGCTACAATAATATATTAACACTTTGCATCCTTCTACCCCTTAGTCCTCAAATAAGGCCATACCTCTGATGAAGGTAATACTTGAGTATATTCCTAAGTATAGAGAGGTGTATTATCTTTGGCACCAATGTGGTACCCATCACACTGATCATTTCCACATTCTTCAATAGCACCTTAAAGATCATATTTTAACTATTCCTACACTTTCTACCATTCATCACATAGGTCATTACCACAAGAAGGTTCCCCATTCTTCCCCTATGGTTAAACCTCCTATCACTCCATCCCCTCGTATGGTCCCTTCTTCACCTTGTATTCCTCCACTCGTGGACCTTCCCTCATCTATGGATCCTTCTTCACTTGTGTGTCCCTCACCTATGAAACCTTCTCCATCAATGATCCCTTCATCTCCCATAGAGTCGATTCCCATGCATTATTTTGATCATCCCTTGCTTGATAACCCTCATCAATATGATCCATCAATCATTCCTACCTTTTATGTTGAGGAGATTAGACATGAATTATTTTCCTAATTTTTACTAAAGATAGATGAGACATTAGTTGTAGTTTACATCTAACTTCATAGAGACTTATCAGATGTTTTCGATAATGTGTGTGGGAAAATCCATCAACACTTAGGAGCACATGAATGGTGTTCTTACATTTTCATTTGGATTGGACATGTGATCCAATCTCATCTTTATCTATTTTTTTATATAATTTGACATTGTGTCAAATTATTATTATCTTACATGGCGACTTTGATTTTGCACTTTACATTGCTTATAATGTCATTTAAGTTTGCTTATGGGTGTCTTATTTATCATTGCTTTCTTTTTTTTTGGTTTCTTTCTTAAAAACACCCTTATTCTATTTTCATGATTTTTTGCTTTCTTATCTCTATATACACATATAATTGTCATTATGACTTAGTTATACAAACCTTGTTCCCTTTAGTCATTCCTTTTTTACCATGTGATCAATTAGAAAACAATTAAACTCATTATTATTTACTTTTACCTGTCCAATTTGGATCTCCTTTATTCCCTTTTCACAAACTAAGCATATATTGGTTGAGACTTGAGATAAAATGTCAGTTCATTATTAAGCCTAAGTGTTCTAGTCAATCTTGTCTTTGGTCACTTAGCTTCCTTTAGCTTAAGCCTTTAGCTCATTCATGTGTATCACTCTATCTCTCATGATTGGTCATTCTAAGTCCATATGGAGGAGGAATCTTAAAAAATCAATAAAACATTCAAAATCCAAATCATTCAATAAAAGGTAATGATGCAAATGGCAAAAACATTCAAAATCCTTAAAAAGTCAAATCACATTAAAAGATGTGATTCAAATCACATCTCCTTATTCTAGTAAAATCTCAAACTCCACATTTGGCCTCATGATAGAGCTGATGTCCATTGGGGTGCATTAGGCCAGTAAATTATAAAAGTAGAATAAAAAACTCTTTTTGTGTTGCCTACTTTCTAATGCAAGTACCCAATCTTCATAGTAGACCCATGAATCTATATAGGGTTCTGAATAATGAGGAACACATCATGGGAATGTAGGTCCATTTTAATTTTCTTATACCAATCTACCTTCATGATTTGATCTTAGTAGCATGCTTATTTTCTTACACATCTTAGTGTCTATAATGAACAGATTTTCTTTGTACATGGATGGTCACTAGTCACTTAGCATCTTCTCATGTCCTTAGCATGCCTCTTATCTCCTAAGGTCTTCTCATAAGCTACCTAAGTTATGATTTTTTACATTCCATTTTTCATGCCCTACATTCCTCATATTTCCTCATGAGAAATATTGTTTTGTTCACTGATCACTCCCTTAGGGATTCTATTTGTGAGTTGCATTTTAAAACCATGGATAAGACTTGGCCTTCCTCACAAATTACCACAATTTCACATTCCTATTACTAATATTTCTTATTACCATATTTTCAAATTTATTCTACCTCATTCGTGTTCCTTTTTTGAATTGAAGTGTAATACCATGGGTAGGACTTGGCCTTCCTCACAACAATTTTCAATAATCCAAGTCACAACCAAAATTACATGTGTCAAATATGAGATAAGATTTAATTAATTATGAAGTTACACATCATTGACATGATTCCTAGCTTGATTTAGTATATTTTATGCTTACTTCATTACTCTTTCATTTTTATTAAGTTACATGTCATTAACATGATTCCTAGCTTGATTTAGTATATTTTATACTTACTTCATTACTCTTTCATTTTTATCTTCTTATTTTTTGATTGCATGTAAGAATCCAACCATTTCTTGAATTTTTCATACTTCCCATCTTGAATTAGTATGATAAATTTAAGACCAATTTTGCCAATTTTGTTTTTTCTTATACTTCCCAATGTGTTTTAGTATGACTAATTGACTTAATTAATTTGATTTTATACCATTTGTTATTTTACATGATTTTCACTTCATTATATTATTTTCATGCATTCCAACATGATTTAGTATGATTTTACTTGTTTTAATTTGGTGCCAATCTTTCTCTTGGTTTAAAAACAAACTTTTTACCATCTTATTTTACCACCCTTTGGTTCTTTATGCTTAGTAATTTTTTTGTTATTACATATTTACCAACATGAAATAGTGTGTAGTACTTTTGTTTTTGATTGATTATATTTTACCAAACATTTTTTGCCTATTTATTCTTAACCATGCATATGTCTAACATAGTGCTAGAAAATAAACCACAAATCATATGTTTTCTATATATATAACACCAAATAAAGACATGTGATATAAATAAATATATCCAAGCATCCATAACCAAAACCATAATACAAACACATAAGATCAACATCTAACTACAAAAATTAGATATCTATATATATCATGTGTTTTTACAAAGTACAATAATATACATCATTATAGTTCTATGGTTGGGCTCTATCATGTCTATCTTGTGGACTAGCCATGCTACCCATAGATGCCTTAAATTATTCCCTCTAAATAGTATGTAATAAAGAGGCTATCTAAGATCTCAGACCTATCACCTATGCATGTAGGTTAGCCACCTATGCCTATACCTATGCTAACTAAGCATGCATTTATTCTAGTTGGGTCATGGTAGTCATATTTATGGCTCTCTCCTAAGCTAAAGAATATCATGCCTATGCCTCTCTTGATCTCACTCTTTTTGGTGGTTGTGTCTCCTCCTTGCACACATGTGATCATCTTGTAGCCTCTCTTGCTAGTCTAAACTAGCTCCCTAAGGTAGACACTATCTTAGGATCCTCTAGTGTCATCAATGCCTTGTCAAAGTTATCATAGAGTGATACCATCATGCAGGATCCCCATATAGTCTCCTCCTCTACAAAATCTATAAAATTCAAACCAAATAGATATTAGATCATAGATATATCTCAAAAATCTATCTATCTATCTATCTATCTATCTATCTATCTATAATCTATCTCATATAACTTAAGCAAAATTCAAACCATCTATTATTACATGTCTATGTGTTGCTTACTACCACCTCACCATCTACAAGACCATTGAGCATGGTCTCTCCATCAATACATCCTTCAAGTATTTCCTCTAGAGGTTTCCACCTAAGATCAAATCTTGAGGTCACCACTCATGCCCATCTTAGGTTATGACTGAGTGTTACCTCTATCACCCAACTCTATCCTAGTCTCCTTGATGGGTCATTTAGGATGACCACTATCTCTACTCTCTCCCACCATTGGTATCTCCATCAATGGTATGACTGAGGGGGTCATTACTCTTCCTAATATGGTGCTAATAGTGGTACCTTTGGCACTCCTACATCCACATACATCTCCTCTCTATCTACTACCTATCATGCTCAATCAATCTACGGTCTCTCATGCTATGATCTAATCATTGGCCTAACAACTAATGGCCCTAATCCTTCTCTCTCCCTTATCTCTCTCCTATGCCTAGCCCAAAATGTGGGTATCACTATAAATGCTATTGGGTGAGGGAGTCCCACCTATCTTAGTACATATATCACTAGATGCAACTCTATCCACCAGGTATAATGGTTTGTAATCTATGTTTGTGTCAATGTTGGTGCTACCATCTCCCAACTCATCCATACCATAGTAATGTGCCCATATGATTTCCACACAATGTTTGTCTACCTATCTATAGTGATAACATTTGGGGCATGGTCGATACTACCTGATCCTACTACCACCTCTATACCTAAGGCAACCGATCATAAACCATATAGGGTAACCCAGCTGACTGATACATAAAAACCTCTCATATATCCACACACTCAGTAATATAATAGGCCCCATAGACTTCTTCCCTCTAGAAAATATTCCATACATGTCATGCATAAGATGTACCCAGATGACATAACCTAAATCATATAGTACCCCATGTTTTAATATAGTCTAGCATAAGTCTACCACATACAATGGTACCTTTCCATCTAACTTGCGACACAACATACATGTTATCATAAGTCCTATAATCACCTTCTAGATATCCAAAATATTAGATGTATAAATTTTAAATAGGCCAACTCTCACCCTAGGATATATCCTTCCTGAGCCCATCACCCAAATGGCTAAGGCTCCTCTTCTCCTATCCATCTTGTAATCTCATTACCATAGGTGTACCTCTTATCGATAGTCCAAGTATAGCATGGAAATCCTCTAGGGTGATACCCACCTCAATGGTATCCCCATCCACCTTCCACCTAAATGTATTAGTTAATCATTCCTAGACTCCCAAGAACATGACTATTAGATTTGAACTAAATATAAATCAACACATCTTGACAATCCCTCTTAGACCTAATACAACCAATCTCGAATAATCATCAATCGTCAATCACTCCAAGAGTTTTGGGATCCATGCCACATCTACCAAACACCAAAACTTTGGATGCCCCTACAACCATAAAACAATAAAAGATGTAGTAGATCCTCCATGTCATTTATAATCAAAATACATTATTTTCAAAATTTTAACAAAAACAAGCCTAATTTTCTTTAATTTATTCATTTTTTTGTCAATTTGACATATTTTTTAGCCTACTTGGCCATTTTAGTACTTAGTCAACCATTCGGGACCTTTCTAGCACTCTTTCAACCTATTTCATGCATTTTCATACTATTTTGGTCACTTAGTCAAACACTAGGCTAACCAAATTTTCCTCATTTTGACTAGGTTGACTTAAAAAACTAAGTCAACCCTTTACCTTTCCCCCCATTAGTACTAAGTTACCATAGTGGATTTTTATACTAAGTCAGTAGTTATGTACTAAGTTAGCAACATGAAAAAAAACTAAGTCGGCACATACCTACTAAGTTAGTAGTGTGGATTTAATAATTTTTCATCCTATTAGGCCGATTGGGTTGACCTAGTTGATTCTCCCTATCAACCCCTTTCATTTCTAGTAATAAATGCTTTTCGGTAGTTATTACTTTGATCCCTTTAAACCCATTTCCCTATTTGGTTTATTATACCATTATAAACTTTTTTATGTTCATTTGGGTTCCTAGAATTTCTCTAAATTACAAATTTCTATAAAAAACCTAAATTTAATAAATAATCAAAAATAAGTTTGAAATTCTCAGTTGCCTACCTGTGTTACACCCGTTGTGGTTGTTGGGAGTCCCTCTTATCTTGATTGTCATTTCTTCACCATCTGAGCTCTATTACCTCTCATTTTATCTCTCAAATCTCTTTTTCTCTCACCCACAATTCAACAATAACAAATGACTTCCCTTTCACCCTATTTAAACTTACTTTCCATAGTTGATTTCGAATATTTTTCATAAGATTCCTTATTTTGATCATATCTTTGTTTTTTCTAACCCATTTTTTGAACCATAAAATGTTTTGGAATCATGACATTGTAGAGAATATTTTCCATTAATATATGCTTATATTCCAATTTTTTTATATTTGGCTATTTTTTGCACTAATCTCTGTAGGTTTGCCTAATGTTCTTCACATTGGACTCCTTCACTTCTTTTATAGTCTACTTCTTTATCTAAAACATTGAGGTAAGTAAAGGTATGTGTTTTTATATTATGTCCTTTCATTTATCTTATTTTCTCCTTACTACATTTTACTTAAAATCAACGTTATGTGTTATCATGTTCTATTCCTGAAGCACCATCCCATGCTGCAATCACATGACACATGATGAGATTCAAATGCGGCACATGTATAAACATAATATTTTAAAACTTTTATCAATTAATGATGTTCTTTATCATGTAAAAACCCATTGAGTCTCAATATATCTAAGTGCATGCCTTAAGTGGTGCATCAGGAAAGGGGTTGGTAGACTATTGGTGTTTCACAAGATTATTGTCCCTTTTGCCACTTGTTATCTACACAATTGTCTCCTAAAAACATTATCCTTAAGATTATTCTTCTCTATTTCACACTCCTCAATCATTTCCTACATTATGTCCCCATTTTTATATCCTTAACCCCTTATTGACTATTCACTATACTAGGTCAACCGTATATAGTTTTGGGTGAAATTCATTTAGGATCTGGGTAGGCTCTTGGCTAGCCTAGCCCATGACCTAGTGAATTATTCTCCATAAATGTGCTAGGTTTATTGGGTTGACCCTATTGACCAAAATTTTTGGAATGGCTTAGGGTTGAATATGCCTATATATACAAGTTCATTTCACCATTATTTAGAAAGGACAATAAGAAGTGAGAGTTATTGTGCATCTACTTATCCACCATTTTAATTGAATTGAAAGATTAGGGTTTCATAATTTATTTGGAGATATGGATATTTTATTATAGATAATTCTTTTGGATCCATTGATAAGTTATGTAGCTTAGAGTTGATTTATCATTGTCATCTTTACATATCGCAACAACTTATCCAAGGGATAGATTAAGGCTCGATGAGTTCATCTTCAAAGGTAAGTATTCCTAACTTTGTTCCTCCTTTATAAGAGTAGATAGATATGAATTTGTACTTATATTTCATACATTAGGATTCCATATACATTGATTTGGGTATATGTTTCTTATGTATGTTTACTTTTATTGTTTCCAACCAATATTTCAGCCTCTTGTCTTATCACTCTTTTCTTATAGTTGATTCCCCTAGTGATGTGTCAACAACCATGACATCATCATCTTCACACCTTATGAATATTCCATTACCATGGGTATTTTTAATGTGTAAATCACTCCTCATGTCAATTCCATCTTATTCCTCATCAATCTCACATCTAAAATTCTCTTGTCTATTCGTACACCATGCCCAGGCTTTTTCCTTTCAAGTGGCCATCCATCTCATTCTTCACCACCTATCCCCTTGAGGGGTTACCTTGTGTCTAATAATTTATCAACAGTCATACATGATCATCTTTATTCATTGAAAGACCATTACTCCTTATAGTCATAATGCCCTTTCAAAGAGGGGAAAAATGTATGCATTTAATTTTGTTCACTAAATTAACTTGTCTAATTATGTCTAATATCGTCTAATGTCAACACTTAATCCATATGTCCCATATCAACATCACCTCTTTAGGACCTTAATTAATTAATATTAACAACATAAAATACCTCACTTTCCATATAATTTCTAACATTTTAATTTTTAATTCACCCACTTTATAATCACATGCCCCCCAAAAAGAAAGGCTAGAGATTTCCAATCTCTAGAACTTTCTCCCTTCTCAATTTTTAAAATATGGAGGGAAAATCACCCTCTATTTTTCTTATAACACCTCCATAAATTTAGGGACATACCAAGTATTTGGATAAAGAATGAATGCAAGCCTATGCTGCCTCCATCACTCTCTTCCATTAATCCAGTCTTGAGCTTATCATACTTGGCAATCCTATATCTTATTTTAGGTCTTTAAGGTGTTAATTCAATCTTCATGTGACATTATATATTATTCAAAAGGAGATAAAAATGGTGAAATATAATGATACAATTGTTTTTATTGATTCCTCTTTGTACTTATTTTCATTTGATGATTATCTTGAGTTTGGATTGATTAAGTTATTTTAACCTGACTGTCCTAATTCTAGGTGATACAACATGGGAGGTACAATAAGGTGATGGATGTTTATTAATAAAATGCAAGTTAAACATTATAGTAGATTCACAAACTCTAGCCTCTTGTATAAATATTACATCAAAGAGATGATATTTAAACCCCTATTTGACATAAAGTTTTTGATTAGAGATGGTGAGTCCCTAAACATTCCATGTGAATAGGTTGACATTCATTGAACATCATTTGAAAGAGGTTACTCTACCTCATTGTCAGTATGTAGAAATAATCGATTGGAATGTTTAGGAAGGGATTTGGTGATATGAAACAATGATTTGGAGTGGTTGGTGTATAAGCAAGATTCTTCTTTAGCTATAAATATCATTCTGGCCCTTATTTTTTAAGTGAATCTTGAACATTGGACTTGTAACTTTCATTATCTAGAGTGTGTGTGGATTTTCTAAGCTTGGTAGAGGATCTAGTTATCTTCCCAACTACATTATAATTATCAATAATGTTGATATCATTATCTTATGTTTTTGAGATAGAAATATGGGTTGTATTAATAAAAATTGAGAGGGGATGAGTATAATCATTATGTATACTAGGGATAGGATTAGTTTCATTAGAGTTATCAAATGATGAAGAGGGTTTTTTTGTGTGGAACCAATGAATGAATAAAAAAAATCTTGGAGGTAAGTTTTGCATGTCTATTATTTGATCTTATATTTGAGGCAATCCTAGATCAAATGGCCATACTATCGATATTAGAAATAGTGTTTTAGATTGTTAAGACAAATGGTAGGTTGTAGTTGAGAAAAATCTAGATCATATAACTGAATAGGTGGGTAGGGGTTTTTATTGGTGAATTTTAATACATACTCTAGGGTGATTCCTAAGGATAGATATTTTGTTTCTATCATTTTTGCACCAAAGAATTTTGCCTAATTGAATGACTAGGTCATAGATAAATGGTTGAACTGCAAGATTGAGAAAATGTAATTCAACACAAATGGAATATTTATAATAGAAAGGCCCTTTAGGGTGAAAGTTGAGTTTCCCAGTCTTATCCATAAATGACCCATGTGTCATATTTGAGAGCTTCTTGGGAAAATTCAAAGTTAAAATAGATGATTGAGACATATCCCTTTCATAAATCCTTCACAAAGTCTATTTTCCATCCCCTTAAACTCTTCCATACTTGACTTACCCATTTGTAAAAATAATTTACAAAAGAAATGCCTCTAAAAAGGAAGATAATAACTGTATAGTGGGAAATGTCTATAGAAACATTAACAAACTCATAAAAGAACTGAAATTTAAGGGCCTTGCCTTATTTAATTATCCTAGATTGAGTCCATTATTCGGTGACTTAGAGTTTAAATTTGAGAGTGTTGTTTCTTGCTTTGTGAGTTTTAGGGCTTATGCATTTTTTAGGAACCTCCTTGAAGTAATAAATAAGATAAATTATATTAGGGTTTGTAAGGGTAGTGGGTGGATTCCCCAACTCCATTCTTGTGTACAAATCTAAATGAAGAGGGAATGCATGTTAATATTCACCGATTACACTAGAGGCATTCTACTACCAGGAATAATGCATAGATTCATCTATGCATCTAAATATGTCATTAACATCACTATAACTATTGAATAACACCATGATAACATTCAAATCATGTTACTTGACTACTGACATGGCAAATGATAATGGAAACTACTAACATGGTGAATGACATGGAAAATTATAGCATTCACATTGAATTATTTGACTATAAAAGTAAAATATACATGCATAACAAAGTATAACCACCATTTATCTCTTGTAATGAATTTCTCCATGGATTTTTCAAATGGCACATGCTAATATGCATGTATTAGAAGTTGTCATGACTATTCTTGCATGTAGTAACCTTGAAAATGGTAGAGAACAATGCATAATTAGATTTACCTCTCCAATTTTACATTGTCATAATCAAGGCTTATGATTTTGTTATGGTTAAGATTTTTGCATAATAATAATCAAGTCAAGTATCAAATCCAGCAATTATAAGTAGAACATAGACCACAATATATATATATATATATATATATATATATATATATATATATATATATATATATATATATATATATATATATATATATATATATATATATATATATATATATATATATATAAGTAATGTGTAAATATAGTAAAAGTAATCATATATATAATCAATTCACAAGTTATAATTATATATTATTTTCAAATTAAAAAAATAAAAAAAACAAGTAATAAGGATTGACTACATGTTTATTTATTATGTCTGATGTTTTCTTAAAATAATCCAATCTTTTAGTAAAAGTCTGAATGCACTTAAGTCAAATCATCACCATGATTTTGATCAATGAGAGTTGCAATTCAACACCATACAATATTTAATAGACTAAGTGAGATTAGGTTATAGAGGATAACATGTATGAATGAGATCAAATTGGAACTCCTACCAAACACTCTTTCTCCCTAAGCATCCCATTATATTTCACCTTTTTCTCATAATTTGGTTCTTGTTGCTCATTATGTTGAGCACTGGTGAAAATTACTTTTTATATTTAATTATTCTCTACCCTAATGTAACCCAATTGGTATGGTAGGTTGAATTCCTATTGATTTCCCACACCCACCCAAATTCTCTATCCTTCTTGGTTTCCTTAAAGCACTATGATTATACTTTACATCTTCAAGAAATTGTATTAAAAGAATATAAAGTTATATATTATCCTTTCATTTAACTAATGTGTTATTCATCCCCTTATTTATAATTTTAATAATGGTTTGAAAACATCTCCAAGAGGGTAAAATTAATTAGTCTCAAATCATTTTTTAACATCTCTCTTGGAGCATAGCCTACTCCCAAGACGAGTTTAAAAAAAAAAATTAGATCATTACCTAAGGATTAATAACATCCTAATTATATGGAAAATTATCATGTTGACCAATATTTAAAATATTTTTCTTAGTAACATGTAACATGGTCACTCAATAGACCTAGATTTTGAATGCTCCCTAGACCTGGATGGAAAATTATCATGTAACATGGTCACTCAATAGACCTGGATTTTGAACGCTCCTAGCACGCGCGCACACTGTTCCCTACGCGTGCATGGAGATTTTGAATGCCATGAGTACTCAGGCGAGAGCACGTACTTCCTGCTTGGTCCAGGCGGCTGCAGATCTGGCGGCTAGTGTGGATGATCCTTTACTAGCGTATGGGGATAGGATTCTGGTTGTGGGAGGGGGCTCTTCTCCATTGAAGGATTCTATAAATGGTTCCCCTATTTTTGGAGCTTTCCCTGGGTTCAAGGGAAGAACTTATGTGGATGTGGCTACTTATGAAGCCAAAATTCATGAAGAGAAACGCCATGCCTCTGCGGGGAGACTAAGCGAATCACCTGTAAGTGCTTTAAAACCTGTCAGGGTTAATCTTGATCCTGATACTATTATGGAAATATTTGATCAGGCTAATTATTTTTCAAAGTCTGCGGCTATCTGTAGATTTCGCGGCTTCTGGCCATCTCATGCCGATTTACATGGCTGGATATCCCAGACATGGCTGCCACTAATTGAAGGAAATGTTGAAATTTATCCTTGTGGTAAAGGATTTTTTATATCTTTGTTTCACATTGCTGAGGACAGGAAGACCATTCTTTCCAACAAAAATTTCTTCTGGCAGGGTAAATACCCTCTCTTCGCCAAACGGTGGCATATGGATTTCAATCCTGTTACGAAAACCTTCAACAAGATCCCTGTCTGGCTTCGGCTCCCGAATTTACCACTACATCTATGGCATGATTCGGTGTTTAAAACCATCAGAAATGCTATAGGGGAATTTTTACTTGTGGATACAGAAACCAAGGGGTATTTTAGATCGACCTGTGCTCGCCTTATGGTTGAGGTGGATGTTTCTAAGGGCCTTCCTGAGGCGATTTGTCTGGATTCCCCTAGGGGATCTTGGATGCAAATGTTAGATTTTGAAGGGTTACCTTTTCGATGTAGAAAGTGTCATCTGACTGGGCATGTTGCTGCCCAGTGTACTGTAAGGAAATCTAGACCTAGAAGATCTCCTTGGTGGGCATAAGCTAATCATGATCACTATATTGCAGAACAACCAGAGGAAGCTTCGACTGATTCTGAGAATGAGAAGGAAAAGAGTATCTTATCTGTTTCGACGGATCAGGAGTCTCAGATGGAGACAGTTCCTGTTGAAGGCTCAGAGGAGATTGGATTATGTAATCTATTTGAACCGATTTCTGAGGAGGTGGTGGTTCCTCCACCTGTTTTTAAGGTTTCTCCTAGGAGTCAGTTGGTGGCTGGTTCTCCTAAGGTTTTGGCTGAGGTTTTGTCGCTCCCTGGGCTTCATGATTCTTGGCCTTCTGTGGAATGGGCTGCTGAGGCAGCTAAGGTAGAGGATGGCTGGACTACTGTTAAGAGGAAAAAATCTAAGCTTCCGGTCCCTCCTCTAGATATGAAACTTCAGTCTTGTAAAAAAATAAAATAATAACTAATAGTTATTGTTTGTCTAGCTCTTGTAAGCTGTTTTTGGATTACTGGTTTATCTGGTTTAGCTTTTGTAAGTTCCAGGTTATTTGTTTCCTGGATGTGCTTAAGGTTTTTATCTAGCTGATGTAAAGGGTTTCGGGGCCCCTTCAAAACCTGTTTTTACCTTAATCTAAAACATGCCATATTGATAGGAAATAATATTAACCATATGAATTTTAACTCCTAATTTTCCCAAAGTGAATTGGGAGGAAGGGTGATGAAAAGCACCACTAGATAATTTAATAACCAAAATAATAATTTTGGTGCCAATAAATTTTGCATCATCAGATTACATTAAAATATTTCATAATAAATTAATTATTTATATCACATTTATCTCATTATCAAGGGTATATCTGACCAAGGCTTCAATTTAATCATAACACAAACATATCGCATATGCAAATGCTAATGAGTTTCATTATAAGTGATAGATGAACAAGGGTTGAAGGGTCAATTTTATTAGGAAAAGAGGTCAACAAAAAAAGAGACAAAGAGATTACAACATGAAAAAACTTGGATTGAAAAGCAATACTCAAGAAGAGAGGCTACCCTATAAAGACATAAAATCTAAATCTTGGCAATAAATCGGACTAAGAAACTCAAAATAAGTAGATAAAGAACCTTGAAATCTAATTTTTTTTAATCTCATCTAGATTTCCTTAACTGATGACTAACTCATAAACAAGGCCCACATTAATGTAAGGGGAAACCAACCTCCTTTTCCTTCAAGAAAAAGGGGAATCCATAGTCCACTGCAATTCACCATTGATGGTCTCCAAATCTTCCATTTGTAATTTTTTTGCCTCTCATTTCTAACTTATATGTTTAAAATCACCATAGTTTGGGTCAAATAAAATAACCTTCATTGGATGGATGCCTAAAGGCTCATAATACCCAATGTCATCCTATGAAATCAAGCTCTATAATCATTAGTCATAACAAAAACATGATTGGATCCTCTATTGTGATTATAGTAAGTAAAAATCTTGAAAATATATCCCACTACAAATCCAAGCTGCAAGTAAGTGAGCCTAAGAAATGTGAACCCATTGGCAGTGATAACTTACACAAAACATACATTATACACTAAATAATGTAATCAAGATTTGAAAAACTTCAAAGCATGGAAATAATTCTTAAACTAGTTGACCAAAAAATATTTTCATTAAGTGGAGGGTTTTCCACTCTTTTCCTTTCTTCATTGTCACCATATATACATTTTCTATTGCCGATCCTCTATAAATTCCATAAATTCCTTACAACCAAATATCAAAATGAGAAAATTAGGGGTTTGTAATATTATCTTTTATGAGAAATTCCATATCATCTATAATTAATCTACACACCTAAATTTTATCGCTTCATTTATCATCACTAATATTACTA